>JAAFKN010000646.1:0-11040 GCA_011800035.1 Thermochaetoides dissita | reverse complement strand
TAAGAAAAAAAAAAAAAAAGCGACTACCGTCAATAACTAAGGGCTTGTTAGGGCAGAGTCGAGTTCTTAGTCGGCTCTCAATGTGTCGCCGTCGAGGCCTCCCCGTTCGATGTGGCATTACAAAGCAACCGCTTACCTATTACAGGTTGGGGATCTGAAAGCAATTCAGAGAAGGCGGGGTTTAAGCTGGGCTGCAGGGTGTTGGTTTGCGGAAGCCCTGACAACGGCCCATAAGCGGCCTCCAGGCCCAACCACCAGAACCGCAATGGTAGCTAGACTGCTTGTCCGGATCATGTTAACTTAGACCCGGTTGGCGGTTGGCTCTTGGGCTTTGCGGTCGCCCCTTTTAGTCCCGAAGAGGTTTTGTGGTAGACATCACTCCCATCTGTCAGCCAAGGATACAGCCAGCGACAGAGCATTCCAAAGCAAGGTCATCTCACTTAGCTCTCCTCCCCTCCTCGCCGCAGGATGGTCGGCCAAGCTCTCCGTTGGGGCCTGCCGTAACTTCATGATGCTTTCACTGCCTTTGTTGGAGTCAAGGAAAACTAACATGCCCTCGCAACACTAAAGTGGATAGGTGCAACAGGGCCGATGACTATGTAAAAAGACCATGAGCCCGAAATTGCACCGGCACAGCTACGGTCTCTCTGGCACTGGGTGCATTGCCGCGGCCATATTACTACTCTCCTTTACCTTAACCGCATCGTTTGATAGCTGCCCATCTTGCAATGTCTATGTCTCTATAACCTATACAATCTCCATGGTGAAGTTATCAACACTAAGCGCATCCCATGGTCAAACGTCTTAAAATTCATGTAAATCAATCAATCTGCTCAATCAAGAGGACACAGTGTGTTAACTGACAATTATCACCACAAACACGCTCTGTGA
Source organism: Thermochaetoides dissita (assembly GCA_011800035.1). NCBI lineage: Eukaryota > Fungi > Ascomycota > Sordariomycetes > Sordariales > Chaetomiaceae > Thermochaetoides > Thermochaetoides dissita. The sequence goes on along the minus strand of JAAFKN010000646.1, from coordinate 10,149 downwards.
CTTTGCACGGGTTGATCTGTTTCTCCCTTAGAATTGCACGTGCTTACCTTAAATGTGCTGCGTGCCAGAGGAAGCACCACCAGTGAGCCGCTTACATAATCCGATGGCTTTTCAGGGCTCCCAATAGACGGACACTGGTAAATGCTTTTTTTTCAGTCAACCGCAAAGGTAGGCTTTCACGTGGTGACCAACCCCAATGTAGAGAAGCAATGGCCCCACTGATAAGAGATAAGAAAGAAGCAGGAAAAAAAAGTTCCCAGAAGGCACTTTCAACATCAACTCAGCAGAAACGAGTCTTCCTCGACGCCATTCAATTTCCCGCCGCGTTCAAGAAAGCGCTATCGTGACTCTAGTGATGACCGATTTTTTACCATCAAAGCCAAACTGCATGGCATAAGGGGTCATCAGCACCAGACGCGGTGTGGACTCAAATATTCAATCTATTGAAATCGCACTTCTCTCCTCAGGCGAATTTCCTATCAAACATACGAGAATGGCACCCGAACCAACCAGCACCGAGTGGGATCATGAATACAACACAATTCGAAGGGAGAAGCTCTTTCGGAATCCCCCGACTGACCGAACCGCTTACCCCGCCCTCCAGGAGGCTGTTAATCCTCATATCGAGTCCTTCAACGCCCTTTTCCGCACTGATGGCAAGCCTAGTTTGCTCGACCATGCCATTGCCGAAATTGGGACCAAGACTTTTCTAGACGGAGATGAGAGGGCAGCGCCGGAGGGCAAAAACAAGCTGACCATCCGGTACAAGAGTATAACCCTCCAAAAATCACAGGTTCCTTCGTCAAACAAGTGGGCCAAGCGCCGCGAAATCTTCCCGGCTGAGTGCAGGGAACGGCACGTTACATATCGCGGAAAGCTCACGGCGATCTTTGAATACCGCATCAATGATGGCGAGCCGCAAGAGTTTGTCCGGGAGCTCGGGCAAATGCCCATTATGGTCAAGGTATGTGCCACTCGTACGCCGTCCCCCTAGCTTTCTGTTCTGACATGAGCTCCCATCGTCCCCATAGTCCAATAAATGCCACCTAGAAAACAACCCTCCAGCGCTCCTCGTCCAAAGGAAAGAGGAATCGGAGGAATTGGGCGGTTACTTCATCATCAACGGCATTGAAAAGATCATTCGGATGCTCTTGGTGAACCGGAGGAACTTCCCGCTTGCCATTATCCGTCCAAGTTTTACAAACAGGGGTCCTTCATATACGCAGTACGGTATTATAGTACGATCTGTCCGGCCGGATGAGACCTCGCAGACCAATGTCCTCCATTACCTCAATGACGGCAATGTCACATTCAGGTTTTCGTGGCGGAAGAACGAGTATCTGGTCCCTGTCATGATGATCCTCAAAGCTCTTGTTGAGACGAATGACCGAGAAATCTTCGAGGGTCTCGTGGGCCCGCCAAACTCCAAGGGCATTGAAAATACCTTCCTGACAGACCGGGTCGAACTACTCCTCCGCACCTACAAAAAGTACGGTCTTTACACCAAATCGCAGACACGAGCCTATTTGGGCTCTAAGTTCCGCGTGGTGCTTGGCGTTCCCGACACCATGTCCGACTATGAAGTCGGCACGGAATTCCTCCGCAAGATCGTTCTTGTTCACCTGGGGTGCGTCAATGTCACCGAGGAACAGGACCTCGACAAGTTCAAGATGCTGCTTTTTATGTGTCGGAAACTCTACGCCCTTGTTGCCGGCGATTGTGCCGTTGATAACCCAGACGCCGTTCAAAACCAGGAGATCCTGCTCGGTGGCTTCTTGTACGGCATGATTCTGAAGGAGCGGCTGGAGGAGTTGTTGTCAGTCTCTCTAAGGGCTGCTTTGCGGGATTACCTAAGGAGGAACCCTACAATTTCCTTCACATCCCAGACCTTCCAAAAAGACTTCCCTATTGCCATCTTCAGGCGGACAAACGAGAACATCGGCAATGCCCTCGAATATTTCTTGTCGACAGGAAATCTCCAGAGCCCCTCTGGTCTCGACCTGCAGCAGGTGTCGGGTTTTACCGTCGTTGCCGAAAAGCTCAACTTTTGGCGTTTCATTAGCCACTTCCGTATGGTTCACCGTGGTAGCTTCTTCGCTCAGCTGAAGACCACCACGGTGAGAAAGTTGCTGCCAGAGTCCTGGGGCTTCCTGTGCCCCGTTCACACTCCTGATGGTGCGCCTTGTGGCCTTCTGAATCACTTAGCTCACAAGTGCAAGATCATGACCGAAACCCTGGATACGTCGGCAGTTCCAGGAGTGGCAATGGAACTAGGAGTAAACGACTACTCATCAGCAGCTACCAGCGAGAGCGTCGTGGTCATGCTGGATGGGAGAATCATCGGCTGGTGCACACCCAAAGCGTCCAGGATTATTGCAGAGACACTCCGGCGGTGGAAGGTTGAAGGTAACCACGGCATTCCTCTTCAGCTCGAGATCGGTTATGTACCGCCATCTAAGGGCGGATCTTACCCCGGCATCTACATGGCGTCAAAGCCGGCCAGAATGGTCCGGCCTGTGAAGTACCTGGCTCTAGCAAAAGAGGACTTCGTTGGACCCCATGAACAGCCTTATATGTCCATCGCTTGCACACCTGAAGAAATCATCCCCGGCGATCACACTCACGTCGAGTACGACCCAACAAACATTCTCTCCATTTTGGCCAACATGACGCCATTTTCTGATTTTAACCAGTCACCCCGCAACATGTACCAGTGTCAGATGGGTAAACAAACCATGGGTACTCCCGGTGCTGCGATCAAATACCGGACAGACAACAAGATGTATCGGCTCCAGACGGGTCAGACGCCCATCGTCCGCTCGCCGCTGCATAATGTTTATGGCTTTGACAATTTCCCCAACGGAACGAATGCCGTTGTGGCTGTCATTTCGTACACAGGCTACGACATGGACGACGCCATGATTATCAATAAGTCGGCTCATGAACGCGGGTTTGGGCACGGTACGATCTACAAGACCAAGAAGATTAGCCTCAAGGATGACACGAGGACACGGACATCAAAGACCATCACCAAGATGTTCGGGTTCGCTCCTGGTACTCCGATCCGGCCAGAGTATCGGGAGATGCTCGATGAGGATGGGCTGCCTCATGTTGGGCGGCTGGTCAGGGAAGGCGACATTCTCTGTGCCTGGCACACTGTCTCAGCCGACTACAGTGGAAGGCTCGTCAACAAGGATGGCATCACACATTGGGAGCGGTACAAGGATGCGGAAGATGCCTTTGTTGAGGAGGTACGCGTCATCGGCAGCGAGACGGGTAACGAGCCTCTTCAGACGGTCTCCATCAAACTCCGCATCCCCCGGTCGCCTGTTATTGGTGACAAGTTTTCGTCCCGTCACGGACAGAAGGGTGTCTGCTCGCAAAAGTGGCCGGCCATAGACATGCCCTTCTCGGAGTCGGGCATCCAACCCGACGTCATCATTAACCCTCACGCTTTCCCGTCGCGCATGACAATCGGCATGTTTGTTGAGTCGCTGGCTGGCAAGGCTGGCGCCCTTCACGGACTGGCTCAGGACTCGACTCCGTTCCGGTTCGACGAGGAGCACACAGCCGCAGACTACTTTGGGCACCAGCTGATGAAGGCAGGATTCAATTACCACGGTAATGAGCCCATGTACTCCGGGATCACGGGTGAGGAATTCGCCTGCGACATCTACATTGGCGTTGTCTATTATCAGCGTCTGAGACACATGGTCAACGACAAGTACCAGGTGCGTACTACCGGTCCTGTAGTCCCGACCACGGGCCAGCCCATTAAGGGCCGCAAGAAGGGTGGCGGTATCCGTGTGGGCGAAATGGAGCGCGACGCTCTGCTGGCGCACGGCACAGCCTTCTTGCTTCAGGACCGTCTGCTTAACTGTTCCGACTACTCCAGGTCTTGGATCTGCCGGGACTGTGGGTCTTTCTTGGCGGTGCAGCCGACGGTGTCGCCTTTCATTGGGAAGAGGAAGCAGGTCGGCACGGTTCGGTGCCGGAACTGCGCAAAGCGGCTGGACCAGATCGAGGATCTGGATCTCATGAAGCTGGAGGGAGAGATCTGGGAAGATGGACAAGGCGTGCAGTGGATCGGTGGCGAGAACACCACGATAGTGGTGGTCCCAGGCGCGCTGAAGTTCCTGGATGTCGAGCTTGCTGCCATGGGGGTCAAGCTGAAGTACCGGGTGGACAACAAGGATGCCATTCGAAGGGGTCCAATGAAGCCAGCGCCACCGAAGGCGCTGCTCAATGGGTCAACGGCGTCAGCATAAGTGCGGAGTTGTGGGTAGGGGATAGTTTGGTTGTTGGGATGTGTCGGGGATTCCTTGCCTGGTTAAATAAACATGCAGCCAACTATGTCTTTCTTTTATCTCGCCAAATGTCTAGATTTGTTTTTACCAAGCGGCCTCTTCTGTCTGTCTGAGATCCCGCCGTTTTGTGTTGAGTGCTTGCTTGCTGTTGTGTCGCCCGAGAACTTGACACCTGCAGGTGCAGCAGCCACTCTGCCGTGGAACACGATCTCAGGGGCAGGGGCATGATGTGGAGCCCCATGAGATATGGAGATATGGGATTCTATGACGCACCCAGCCAGGTCGGTATTGAATCTCCGGCAACAAGTGTTAATCACCTTCCTCCCAGGTCTCTTGGTCTACGACATGACTAAGGTCGACATCCTCCTTACACGCGCTGATCCATTGCTGAGGAGACACCAAAGAATAAGAGAATGAAAACTCGGACATGTGGAACCGCTCAATTTCCTGAGTGCCCATGGCTCCAACGGAGCGGACGCATACAGCACTCTCTTACAGATATATTAAAAAGAGACGGAGAGGATGCTATGCGCTCTGCCGCGCTTTTGTACGCCCCGGACGACGGCTGTAGCCTGTTGTCGACCACCAGTCACCAGTCACTAGGAGCCCGGAGGCCATGGCACGTTGCGCTGGGAGAGTCTGGGGTACTGCCAGTGCTTTTAGCGCGTTCATCCTAGAAGGGGACAGCACACTACCACAAGGATGAAAAGCCCGGCGGCAATGTGGTGCAAAGCCGGACATCATGGATCACGGGTCGGCGCTGACTGGATGTGGAAGGCGGGGTGGTTGGTCAAGACATTTGGTTCACTCTGTGTCCTCAGGTCTTCGGCATTCATGTTGTCAAACAGAGGACTTGGGCACCTGCCAAATTGATGAGCAAACAGGCGTGGGTGCCCGTGTGGATTGGATTGTGGGTTGCGCGGGAGGATGACAACGGCTCGGGTCCGGTAGATGGCTTGATCTCCTCTTATCAAGCCAGGAAGAGCCAGGAACAACTGGTCAACTGGGAACAACCAGGGAGGCTCCTTCTCTACGCCTTGGCTTCTTGAGTCCCAGATCGCCAGATCGAGGCGAAGCCAGCGCTCATGGAACGGCAGGAGCACCCGAGGGTTGTTGGGCTTCGGGCTACTGCTGACGGGAGCTCGCTCTCGGTTTGACTCGGACAGTTTCTGCCGACTTTGCCACTCTGCGACTCTGCCACTACCAGGTAGAGGTACTATACGGGTGCGTACTTCAGCTTCCATGTGCACTTGCCGTGGGAGGGCTTGTGCATTCAGATTGCATGTTTCAAGGGACCGGGAGATATTGAGGCTTGAACCTTGTCATCTTCCAGTTTCTATTGTTTCTGGAAGCTCGAGAGCCTCCGTCCGCGGTCGGCTTATTAACAACCAGGCCGCCACCGCTGACAGCTTGAACGGGCTGAATCCAGCTCCTGGGCTGTAGGCCATCAGACCCGTGACAACATTCGCGTCCCTTCTAGTCGGCCCCTAAGCCAGAGAAAAGGTCCACGTACGAAACGATCGGCCGGCGCCCCTGGAATCCTGGAATTCTGGATGAGTGGCCAGGGACGCTGGATATCCTCAAGGATCCGGCCTTCATCTCCAGCACAGCGTCTTCTCAGCGCCGAGGTGATATTCCCAAGCTAAACAAGATGGCCAGGTTACGACTATCTCTCGTCCTCCCATTCCTCCTGCTCGTCCCTGCTCATGTCCTCGCCCAGTATGGCCCCTACAACTACGGCTTCGATGTCGACAGCCATGTCAAACGCCAGTTTTCGAGCCGGCGAATCGTTGTGCAAACAGACAGCGACGATGGTGAGATTCATGTGCGCCAGGAGATCCGCCAGCTCGAGAAGGAACCAGAGCTGTGGACTCTCTATATCCTGGCGCTCAGCATGATGCAGTTCACCGACCAGGATGTGCCTACGTCGTGGTATGGGATAACAGGTCCGCATCCTCACCCTGCTTAGCAATGCTTTTCTGGTTCCCCCCCTGCCACAACCCTCTTGCCATTGATTGTGCTGACCGCTTTTAGGGATACATGGCATACCTTATCAGACCTGGAATGGCGTAGAGCCACTTCCAGGAAACGAGCGGTACGGATACTGTTTTCACTCATCAGTCTTGTTTCCGACATGGCACCGGCCTTATATGGCTCTGTACGAGGTATGGCAACCAACCTGATTACCTGCCTTGTGCCATCGTTGAGTTGGCAAATCCGGTGTCTCCCGATATTGGTGTAGCTGACCAAATGCCCTGGTAATACAGCAAGTTCTGAGAAACCTTGCCCAGTACATCGCCTCTCTGTGGCCTGAGCCTGACAGAAGACGCTTCGAGAGAGCAGCTCGCAGGTTCCGAATTCCTTACTGGGATTGGGCTGCCAGTCCTCCTTCGGGAGGCAGTGTCTTTCCGGCCAGCATCGGGGCGCTTCCCTTCGTTGATGTTACCGGCCCGAACGGTCGTCAGAGAATCGCGAACCCCCTGTATAGTTATTCTTTCAGGCCCCTTAACAAGACCGCGTTCTCTAGAGCTCCGGTAGGTCGCCACGGATGCTAACCTCCTGCCTTCCATGACACTAATGGGTATTGATCGATCCAGTGGAACTACTGGACAAACACCCTCCGGTATCCAACAAGTAGTGCCCCAGACGCTCAATCGAACAACTCTCAGGCTGCGATCAACTTCGACAGGAATCGCCCTTCGATAGCGCAGAGGTTATATGCGCTGCTGTCAAATTATGATGATTACAACAAATTTAGCAACAATGCCTGGCGGCCGCAGTCCCCCAATGCTTCGTATGACTCCCTTGAGTCTCTTCACGACACGGTCCACAGCCTCTCCGGTGGAATTATCCAGGGGAGATCCCCGGGAGGGCACATGTCCTACATTCCCTTCTCAGCCTTCGACCCGATCTTCTTCCTCCATCATGCCATGGTGGACCGCATCTTCGCCATATGGCAAACCCTCTACCCTGACCCTTGGGTCAAGCCGACTCCCGCTCGCGAGCCGACGTACACTCACAAAGCAGGACAGATACAGAATGCAAGCACGCCTCTTACACCGTTCTTCGCTAACGACAACGGCACCTTTTGGACCTCAGACGGTGTCCGAGACCATACAATCTTTGGATACACCTATGCTGAGCTGGTGAAGCAAGGTCCCATCACCAGCCGCAACGCCCAACAAGCCTACAAAGCTCGCGTCAAGGCGGCCGTCAATCGCCTGTACGGGACTAACAGCCCGGCCACCCTTTTCATGAACGAGCTTCGGGCACAGGGCTTCAAGGAGGTCGGAGTGGTGGATGGTCAAATCAACGACAAGCTGTTCGCCTCTACCCTTGCTGGCCGCATCTTTGACGGTGACCATTACCACGAATGGACCATTAACATCCGCGTGGGCAAGATGGCGCTCGGTGGCCCTTTTTCGATCCACTTCTTCTTGGGTGATCCCCCAGCGGACCCCGACTCGTGGACTATCTCACCCAAACATGTTGGTACCATGGGGGTGTTTGGTCATGCTGACAAAGAAGACGCTCCCCGCATTAGGAGGAGGAACCTTGATGCCGATTTCAGTGAAGAGGACGGCATCACTATTTCGGGGACTGTTCCCCTGACCGCGGCTCTGGTGAAAGAGGTGGTCAAGGGCGAGCTTGCAAGCCTGGCGCCACAGCACGTCGAGAGCTATCTAGCTACCAGGTTACAGAAGCGTGTACTGGCTCCTGGTGGTAAGGTGTACACAGTGGAGTGTGTACGGGGCTTGAAGATTGCGGTAGTCAGCTCGGTCGTTCGGGCGCCGTATTCTGAGGACGAGCTGCCCGAGTGGAAGCCGGGGGCAAATATGCATATGGAGATGTGTTGAGTTTGTGGATTTCGGTTTGCTACCTCTCGCTCATTCTTTTCTTGTACCTTTGTGACGCGATGTGTGGTTGACGCCGGGATGATAATGATGTGATCATGGAGCGTTAGGACTAGAGTTGCACCAGCTGGGGTGCGTACGTAATGGCTAATTGCTGGGTGTGCGATACTGGCCGACTGAAAGACTGAGATGGGAAGATGCGTGCTTGGAAGTGGTGTTCTAGCGTGTAGCAATAGCTCTGTATCTGTTAGTTGAACCGGTTAACCCTCTGTCACGGAGCTTTCAGTGACGACCGATCCCAGGTTATGCTTTGGGTGAACGAATCCAGTAATGTTTGAGGAACCTCAAACTTTAAGCTATTACTATCGAATGCCTATGTGACAGGCCGAGCCAGGATGAGGGGAAGAATAGGATAAAAAAGGATCGATATAACTAGAGGGTCGAGAGCAGGGCGTGATGTCTAGAGGTAGACATGAGTGTTTTCAGGAGCGAAGGGACGTTTGTTTGCTTAAGCGAACCCCATACATATAGTTAGTTGCTTATTAAACCAGTCCTCTATCTCTACTTTCTGCATGCATACCTATATGTATCTTACCCTGGAGACAATGGCAAGCCACAACGATGAGAGATATGAGGGTTAGGAGACGCCTAAGAGCATACACTAAGAGGAATTAGCATGGAGCTTGACAGCCTAAGCAAGTGGAGAAATTCAAGGTGATTTGGACTCCCCATAACGCCTTACCCCCTGGCTACCTACTCCATACCCTATCCATCATCCTGAAGGAAGCGTACTCCGTAATGCAACAGAAACGCCATTGAACTCCAGACCACACACATATTAGAAGATGGAAAAAGCAAGCCCCTCTCTGTTTACTCCCATCCCAGACAAAACGAAGATTGAGTGTCGTCCAAACCGTCACTCCGTAGGAAGCAATTCCTTCGGGAATGTGTCAAGGCTTTGTGCGTCGTGGCTGCGGCCGCTACCGATGAGGGTGTGGCTGTCGCCGTCTACAGCAGGGTCGTACTCGACAGGACCGTTAGAATTGGTAATGGTACCATTATGGCATGGAGTCACAGTCGTGAGCGACGACGAACCGCCGCTGCTACTGCTGCTCCTCGTCCTCGTTTTCTTCAACAGTAGGTGAGAAGACGAGTTCTTACGGCCAGTTTTCCTGTAATGCTGGCCGTTTTGCCGATAGTGGCGCCGGCGATGCTTCTGTGCATCGTCTGGCTCATCATCATCGTCGTCCATATCGCAGCAACTATCATTACTATCGCCTGTCTCGTCCGACGATGCGACAGCCAGCTCTTCATACGCGACATCCAAGTGGCCATCGCGGCGGCGGCGATGGTGACGATGGCTTGCGCCAGCGCGGGAGGAGCCGTCTCCGGCGGCGGCGGCATCGGTTTCATTTGCCGTAATTTTCTTCTTAATGAAGGAGTCGATGATGTAGTACTGCAGGGCGTTCATGATGACGGGGAAAAGCATCATGACGAAGATAATCTGCAGCTCTTCGTTGCCCTCGGTCCAGCCGAGCGCCCAGTCGCCTACGCGCGGCAACCAGGGGAGCAGCATAAAGAGGATGAGTACGCAGATTTTCATACCCATGAGCCCGCAGAAGTAGATAATGCTTTGCTTGAACCACCACCAAGCGTTGGGCGGCGTGCCGTAGTTGCCGCTTTGGATGGATTCAGGGGGGTTGCCTAGCGGCGTGAGGGCCACGAGTCGGGTAACGATGCGGAGGATAAGGATGAGAATTGGGATTCCCAGGGTTGTCTGAGGCAGTTAGCTTCACGTCTGATCCGAGTATGTCGGGTTCAAGGGAGGGCTCACATCAATCCCGAGATTTAACAAGTACAAGGAGCACGGATTCGGCACATATTCGTCCCCGTCCTCACCACTTCCCTCGTCCGCACCCGCACCGGTTACCCTCGCAACATCACATCAACCCTCTTAAATTCAACTCAAAGATATGCATGCTATTTTG
>JAAFKN010000645.1:0-11041 GCA_011800035.1 Thermochaetoides dissita | reverse complement strand
TGCAGGTATGTCTATGAGATGGGACTGGTTGTAACAAAACTGTATTAGTCTTGATGAATATGACTCTAACTGTTCATCTCTTTCACTGTTCAGTTCTCCAACGTCCTATCTCTTGATCAAGCCAATATCTTGGACCTTCAGTTCGGCAACCCTCCTTCAACCTCCTGGTAAACCACAAGCGGGTACTCCTCCACAAGCTCGACAGCAACCTTCTTGAGCTTGGCATGTGCCGCGCAATCGGTGTCGTAGTACTTCATGTCGTCCAGACTGGCGAACACGGTGTACGCAACAACAGTGTATCCCTTGGAACGAGGGTCCTCCTTGGCCTGGCCGGCATGGCAGCTGTTGGGGTGTCAGTTCGACCGATATATGCGAGAGAAAGCAGCACCATAGGGGAAACGAACTGGAGGATGTATGGCTTGCCATCCTGTCGGGAATATAGAGTCAGCATATTTCAATCCTCTCATGAAACTGACAATAGCAAAGAGACACACTCTGGACTGTTCTTTGGCCAGAATTTGGAACGCCTCGACCAGCTTCTTCTGGTTCGCCGGATCCGGAACCTTGAACAAGGTAACACGGTGGACGGAAGGACCCTTGGATGCCATGCTGACTCTTGAGTTCTGCGTCTGTGTTTTTTTCAAGCTGGGAATGACTTGAGTTCAAATTGGATTCCTGGAAGAAAACACACTCCGACTTATAATAAACATCCGAGTCAACCGTACATTCCTCACTCTCCATCTCTCCTCCTCCCAGTCTTATACCAATACTTTCCCGTTGCGCAAGTTCCAGACGCCATCAGCTAGGTTGAGCCTGCTACCACAGTGGCGGACGGATATCTTTCCGGAAGGAGAGAGCCTCCAAGTCCTTTCTGACCTCAGCAAGGTTGTGAAACCGTTCAACACCGAGCCGCATGCCTCTCATGACTCCTATCCGAGACCTGGGAAGTACAAGACGGTGCTCTGACGATGAGAGGCTCCTTATGTTACTTCGGAGCTTTTTTTGAAAACAAGCAGAAGTTGAGTCAACACTCACTGCCATGGAGTACTTGACATTAACTAAGCCTCAAAACAGTGAACTTCTCCCAAGCTACAAAAATATATTCTGCGAATATGGACCAACTATCCCCCGATAATGCCCATTCCATCAAGCCTGTTCGCTTATGCATCTTCCCGCCGCGCAGAGAACTGACAAACAGGGTTCCGCGTCCTGTACGACCGGACACGAATCACCGTAGATCTATCGAGGACGATCTCTAATTTCCTCCAAGTTGAAGAGAGGATGCCGTCCCAGTGTGGTACGCCTGTTTGTCATGCAGAATCCTGTTTGGGATACAAAAATCTAAATAGCAAGAACCAGATCGAGATTCATCAGCCGCTGACGCGGCTTCGGACAATCGTGGGGTTTGCCAACGAAGGACATACCGTATATGCCGTGCAGAGGCTCCTAGACACAACGGCAACACAAATAAACAGTCTGACAGTATCATAAGACGAGGAGTTGAACCACACAAAGTGCCTGTTTGATGTACACACGTGCTTTTGACTAAGTATTCCGACATAGCACCTCCAAAAGTCCAAAGACTCTACGCCTCTTTTTATACATTAATGTCCCAGAAAGTCCCAAGATCCACGCCGAGATAGTAAGCTACCAAGAGCAGAGATCGAAGGGGTATCCCATACGATTAGTAGTATACACAGCAAATTCCCCGTGTCGTAAAGCCGACACGATAAGCAAAAGATTCAGCTCGATCTGGCCAGCCAGATAACTCTATCATCTCTCTGACCTCTACGCCAAAAATGTGCCCCTATGCCCTCTGAACCATGCCTATCCCATGCAATTTTTTCCGAACCTTTTTTTGCTCCCTCCAATGATTTTCCATTCCAAGTTCCAGTATATATCTACCTACTCTCATAAGTCAACAATAGAAAAAAAGACAAATAACACAGCCCTCACCGAGGTCAGAAGCAAAACAAGAATAAAAAAAAATACAAAACAGAATCAAACCCTAACCCTCATCGCCACCTCCCTTCTCTCCAGCAGCCACACACCCCATAACAAGCCGCATCTTCTCCAGCAACTCCGGCATGCGATACGGCTTCACCAGCACATCATCACACCCTGCCTGCCGCGCCTCCACAATCTGCTCCATGCGAGCGTTGGCGCTGACCGCAATGATGGGAATCCTCCCGCCGCGAATACGGCCCGCGCGTTCCAGCTCACGGATGCGCCGCGTGCATGTCAGGCCGTCTTGCACCGGCATCTCGATGTCCATGAGGATCATCGAGAGGGGGAAGAGAAGTTGCTGGTCAAAGTCATGGCTGGTGCTGGGCGTAGAAGGAGACAACGGTGAAGGGGGGTTAGAGATTGAGAGGTGTGTGGACGACCTTGGGGTAGTGTCGTCGCGTGTTTGGGGCTCCTCATCGGTGTCATTTGGTGCTTGGATGAATCGGTCTGTGCGCTGGAGCTTCTCGAGACATTCAATGCCGTGATTAGCCACGTCAACTGTGAAGCCCATACTGAGCAGACCCCGTCGTGTGATCTGCTGGTTAATGAGGTTGTCTTCGACCACTAGGACTCCCCTGATTTGGGGAGTTAATGCTGCAGGCAACGGATGGGCACAGTCGCTGATGGGTGTAGCGATGGGCGACATGGAGCTGTGATCAAAGATGCTTCCATTGGAGGTGGAAGTGGTCGAGTCACTCAAAGTACTGTTTGTTCCAGCTCGTTTTCTGGTGCAAATAGCCTTGCCCTGGAGAGGAGCACGCGAGGTATCCAGTACAAGATGGCATCCTCTCGCTTTGTGGGTGCCTGCTGCACTTGCTTCCGCTTTTTGGATGGCCGCGCTGCTGGGAACTTGAGTTTCGATGTAAAAGGCGAATGTGCTGCCAACCCCAGGCTGACTGGCCACGCCGATAGCTCCATTCTGGAGCTCTGTTAAGCGGCGGCTGATGAACAAGCCGAGCCCGGAGCCGCCATACTTGACGTGGGTGCGGCTCGATGCCTGAACAAACCGCTGAAACAAGCTCTTCTTTTCCTCCTCGGTTAATCCTTCACCCGTGTCTTTAACCTCGAACATCAAAAATACAGGGCTTCCACGGTTCTGTGGTGCCGACTGGTTGCTCTGAGTACCGTTGACGGTCTCTTGTGACCGAGGTATAAACTGGACTTTGCTTGTAGCTTCTGTTGGTCGGGTTAGACTAGCGCTAATCGTGACCGAGACATTCCGAGTCGGACCAGTCTTGGTAAACTTGAGAGCATTGGTGAGCAGGTTGATAAGGATCTGCTTCAAGCGCGAGGGATCAAACTCCAGGTACTTGATGCCCAGTTCGCGGTAGGCGGGGTCGACAATCATGCTCAAGTTGATGTCTACCCGCCGTGCTTCCACCTCGAACATCTTTAATGCCTCCTTGACCATTTTGATGGGGTCCACGATGATTGGGGTGATCCCCAGTAAGTTCGAGTCCAGTTTGGACATGGTTAGGATGTCGTCCACAATCCGTTTCTGGTGTTGAGCACAACTGACGATTGTTTCGGCATTGTCGATGCTGCTTTCAATGAGGTCACGAGCCTCAATCCTCCAGCCATCATCGTGTTTGGTCGTATTCGGCGCCGATTCCCCTTTGTTAGGGTCCATCCTGGAGCTAACTTTGGAACTTCGTGCGTGACTGTCAAGAAGTTCCTCGACCCGAGTGAGGGTGGCAGTGATTGCGTCGGCGCAATGGATGATGGCACTCAGAGGATTACGCATCTCGTGCGAAGTCATGTCGATGAAGTTCTCTTGCTGTCTCTTGGACTCAAGAGCTTCCTCCTTGCGCTCTTTCTCCCAATCCAACTGCCACTTTTGCAAAGAAATGTCGCTAAGGCAACCTGTGAAGCTTGTGATGACACCCTCATTGGATTTTACCGGCATCAAAGTTGCCTGGACACACCTCGGCACAACAACTTTGTGACCGGAGCCGTCATCAGCGGTCCAAGTCGTGTTGAGTCTGACTTCAACAGTCTGCACCTTGTCTTCTTTAACCATTTTTGCGAGCTTTTCGGTAAGCAGCGAGTAGTCCTCCTCGCAAACACAAGACTTCCAGGGCCGGACGTCCACTTCGGTGGGATCAACCTTTTCTAGCCCACATAGCTCAAAAAAGACATTGTTTGCCCCAAGCAACCGGCCTTCGAGATCCACGTCGTACAAGCCGACAGTTGCGAACTCGGCCATACGTTTGAGATTTTCAGCCTGTTGCGCGCGGCGTACTGCTTCCTCGGCAGCACGTTTGTGCGCCGTCACGTCTGTAAGGCAGGTCAGGATGCGGATGACGTTCCGGTCAGCACCATACTCGGCCCTCGCTGTTGCCATCACATGACGCTCCGTCATATCGTCGACTGAGACTAGGTCGAGGCCAGTTTTCTCAAAAGTGGGTGGAGTTACAGGATGAATCTCGCCGTCGTTGCTGGCAGGTCGCTTTACCCGGAACTCGAATTGAACGTTGCCAACAGTTTTGAGCTTCTCATAGGCAGCAATGACAACTGGCCGGTCCTCGTCCTTCACGCATGATAGGAAGCCTTGCTTCTCGATGCGGCCTGTTTTGGGGTAACCCGTAATCTTGTACCAGGAATCATTTGCGTATGTAATTTCTCCTTGGGGGTCGCCGAAGGCCATTCCAACCGGCACAAATTCGGCGACTGCCTCAAACATCTGCATCGACTCAGTGGCTTCCTTTGTCTGCATGGCCAGCTTTTCCTTTAGCATGGCCTTGTCATAGGCGGCTTCTTCAGCCGCGTTTCGGCCTCTTCGGGTCTCTTCCTCCAGAAGCACTATAGAAGCTAAAGAAGTCGCAAGCTTCTGGCTCAACAGAGCAATATATTGACGATAGTCGTTGTCATAGGGACATCTCGGGTTCAAGCCAAGGAGTAATAAACCCATCACTGCCTCATTTCTCGTCGGTCGAATGGGACAGATCACGGCTGCTCGGCAAGGATCTCCTCCAAACGCCCTCCACTCCAGGCTTTTTAGCAACTTCCGCGGCAATGTCCCATCCTTTGTTTGTAGGAGGATGGGATGTCGTGCAAACAAGGCCTTCCGGAAGGCCAAGGAAAGCGCATCGCTATCGGACTGTAAATCAAGTGTTCGTGGTGCGATTGGGTGGTTGTCGGGGACTCCCAGCGTCCCTGCCAGGCGACATACCACTGAGGAGCTGTTCAGAGTTGGCGTTCCTGAGGGGTTTTGCGGGTCTTCAACAATGTATAGGATTGCCAATG
Organism: Thermochaetoides dissita; assembly: GCA_011800035.1. NCBI lineage: Eukaryota > Fungi > Ascomycota > Sordariomycetes > Sordariales > Chaetomiaceae > Thermochaetoides > Thermochaetoides dissita. The sequence continues at coordinate 5,788 of JAAFKN010000645.1, read as the reverse complement.
GTTCGTCGGACCGAGGCTCGACGGCGGCTAACTCCTGGATCGTTTTCTCCCAATAGCTTTCCACATCCCGCGCCGTGAGGAGGGCCTCTCCTAGATCAATCAACATTTTCATGCGACGTTCCCACAGACGCAAGCTTGTGGTTTCTGCAACGGGGTGCATGAAGCCCAAACACTCGTTGTTCTCGATGATGGGGATGATGGACCATTTCAGGTAGGTCTCTTCAAGCCAGGGAGTGTCGCCTTCAGCTTCGGACTCCCTCTCGACGAAGAATCTCCATTCATCTTCGATCCTTCCCCTGTGGTTAGGAGGGATAGCGCACATTGTCTCCTTGAGTCGCTGGCCAGCCTCATTCCATGCCTCCTGCACAGGCATGCCGAGCATAGCGGGATGCTTTGCGCCACATACTTTGCTGAAAGCCTCGTTGTAGATGGTAGTGTACGAAGGACCCCAATAAATGGCGATGGGACGGCTGTCGACAAGAATTTGGTTGACGATGTCTCTGAGCTTTGGATGCCATGTGTGCATTGGGCCCAAGGGGGTCTGGGCCCAGTTCACACTGTTGATGACATCCAGAAACGGACGCTGTTCTGCAGCATGCCCATCAGCAATGACCCTAAGATCCTCCGCGGGTACATCTTTTTTCTCACCTGGAATGGTATCAGGAAGTATCCAACCAGGATCAGAAGCTGATCTTCCCTGTGACAAAGATTGGACCGGTTCACCCGGGCATGGCTGCCGGTCTTTCAAGCTGACGGGAATGGTAACCGGCAATGATGTGCTGTGGCGCTCGTCCGGCGATGATGAACAGATCGGGGCCGTCTCCAGAGCAGCAGAGTTCGTAGTCGCTGGCTCCAGAGGGATAATGCGCCTTGACGAAGACGCCTGGGCTTGAGCCTGAGAAACATTGGATTGGAACACACGGACCGGCTCCGTCTGGGGCATCTGCTCATTCGCCCCGACAACTATTATCTGCCCATTGATCAAGGAGCGGGTCCAGTAAACGCCCGAGTAGAGGAACGACGGAGCAGGAACCGCAGCAGGGCTCATCACGTCCCCTGAGTCTAAAGGAGACGGAGCTCCTGTGATCCATTGCCATAACGGCGAGCAGTTTTCGGTGCTCGAGGAAACGAGGGATAATAAAGCGTCGCGACCTGAAAATGCGGGGTTTGTGTAGATGACGGTAGGCGGTTGTGGTGCAAGTGCGACAATAAATGACGGCCGCGGGTCGGCCTCGAGCAGATCGATGATGCTGATGCCAAAGAGAGAGAGATGCATCTTGGCCCCCTTTCTCGTCTCGATTCCTGTCACTTGGTCTCCGTCTCCGTTGGCACACTTTCGGGCAGCCGCCACGGCAGGCGAAGTTTGTACGCGAATCGACGGCTTGAGGAGCGTACAGACGACACGAGATTCATTCTCTTCTCCGCACCCTGGTGCCTTCGCTGCGGTCCGCCTGGCGATCGTCTCAATCGAGGGGCAAGCTGAGAGTGTGAAGCTGACTGACAATTATGGCCGGACAGGGTCCTGCGCGGCTGGACTGGGAGGACAAAACCGTTCTGTTGCCGTTATGTCGACACGGTAGTTGACGCTGGCGATGATGGTGACAATGGTGATGATGGCCGCAAATTATCGGCGAACGGAACAGGCCAGGTCGTGACAGATGTCGCACGAGAGACACATGAAAGCATCTGCGCGACAAATTTTATCCGAGAAGCCCAGGCCCTACCTTTACTCTTGCCCTCGGATGATTGCAATCCACTTTCCCTCCAGGAACCATCAACTCGCATATCAACTGCGGACTCGGGCATCCCCATGCTGATCATGACTCCAGGTGTGGCCCGTGCGGGGTAGACGGTGGCGGGGGCAGTCTTCTCATTGTGATCTTTAATGATGCTGCTACCGAGTCAGTGAGGATGGCGATAGGAGGTTGCATGGCAAAGCAAGAAGACTCGCGAATCTCATGGAAGTTATTGCAAGCAGCTTGGCCGAGTCTTCAGAGCGACTTTTACACTACATGGCATGATGGTACAGTGGGATCAAGCGGCGCTTTTTAGGGTCCATTCCACTACAGTAGATATGTACGAATTAGTGTGCCCCATATGCACTCGTGTATGTAGAGCAGCTTTAAACTCAAATCCTTCCTTTCCACCGAAATGTGACTAATCTATCGGCTCATTGGAATCAAATGCTCATCAGCAACCTCAGCATCAATCATCATCATGCAGATATCCGGCTCTGACGTTGTGATTGCGATGTTGGATGCGGCGAACAAAAAGCCCAAGGCCAAGAAGATTCTCCCGGCAGGCAAAGATGTGCAATCCCAGCCTTCTCGACATTCAGAATTCAACGATCCGATGGGGATTTGGTGGAAGCCAATGCCGAGACCATTGCCAAGCTCTTGGCAGCTTGGCAGTGGAGAGATAGCTCTTGGCACAAGTCTCGGGGCCGAAAAGCAGAACAAACCGTTGGACGCTGTGGGAGATCCGCTTCGCATCGGCATGGATGGGCTTGCATCATCATATTGCTGTGAATTTGAAGGGCGGTAAGGCTTTGGATGCCCTGAACAGGCCGTGGAGGACGCCTCATTTGGCCAAGGCCAGTTGCAAAGTCCGAACAGCTATGGCTTTGGCGTGGCATGGCTTACAGAATCGTAAGTAAGCAATTGCACTATTGGGGGTCGCAAACCCTACACAGTAGTGTAAACGCTGTGAGTGTCGACTTTTCCGAATTACAACATAGTGACGTCAGGTACCGTTGGCGATACGCACAAAGGCTCCAGCTGAGAACAAACCCTCTGGCCGATTCCAAACAGTACCTACGAGGCGGGTAAATATTTCGTTAATCTGTACTCCGAATGTACGTAAAGTCAACAAATCTCTACCTTATGTCTTCACTTTTAAAAGCAGGTTTGAGGATGTTGAGGTGATCTGGCAGCTCATCTTCCAACCGTGACTTGTTCGTGTACAGTAGGACAGGCTCTATCTTTCTGCACCTCTCTTTCTGCACAAGCGCGCGTCTGGGAGAGAACTGAAATGGCAACTCCAGGCAGGACTTTCCAGGGCAATCTCAAGGCCAAGACTGCCAGGAGCCGCCCAGCCTTGGCATGATGCCCGTTTGATCACTTGAACATGGGCTGAGACGGAGTCAAGACCACAAACACCGAAGAGTCGCTCGCAACACGCAAGACGCACTCGGCGCGAACGGCGCACACAACGCACGCAAGGCACGAAGTCAGAAGGCCACGGAGGCCACGACCTACTGTGTATGGCCCGCGCAAGGATGCCGTGGAACAGCGGGATAGCATTACTGATGGCCGGATGCGAGCGAATGATCGAGGGAGAACGGCATCCCAAGGGCTGCGAGTACACAGAGAGCCCAAGTGCAATTGCAAGAAAAGAGGGCGTTGGCGTTGGCATCGGCATTGGCATTGGTGTTAGCATCAGGCGCCCAGCGCTGATCGGTCTGGGCGCCAAGCCACGACGGAGCGGACAGGGCGCGGTTGTCGACCCGCAGTCTCTGTTCGGTGCCTAGGAGAGCCCTAGAAGAAGCCCCTGGAGCCGCCGAGAAATCATGCCTAGACTGCTCCCAAGACTCCGACGCCCGCATCCAACACAACGCCAAGGACGGCCCAGGACGGGCCAGGACAGCAAGATGTGAGGTTAAAATGACACTAGCTCCCAGCCCGACGGGAACGGCCAACGTCGTCTCGTCTCGTCGCTGCGACATGCTCGCTGCTCGCTGCCACTCTCTCCCTTCTTGGCACCCTGCTTCCATCACCATCAGCATCAGATCTGCGCCTCATCCGTAGCAGACGCCAGTGACGCCCGTCCATCCTTCGTCTCGCTGCCCTCATTACGGATTACCCTCACTACCCTTGGGGCCAGTTGCCCCCCGTGGAGTCTGGGTTGTGGAACGTTTCCCTCGCCAACACTTAGTACAGCTATTATTACTATAGTGCCATCCTCCTTCCAACGGCTTTAAGTAGTCCGCAATCACCACGGAGGACGCTTCCAGTGTCAACCCTGAATTCCATATCAATACTCTTGTCCGGCTGGCCGTGTCGCCTCTGGAGCGGCATGGCGTGAAACAGCCATCTGCCAGTCCTCCAGCCCTCCAATCCCTCCAATCCCCCTAATCCTCCCAATCCGCCAGCTTCCTTGGGTTCTTCGTGCTCGATCCTGCCAGCGCTACCTGTGGACAGGTCTGGTCGCGGTCGAGTTGGTCCAGCAGCAGGGGTTTGGCCAGTCTGAACGACGCTTGTCTAGTTCAGTGGTCAGTGAGAAGTTTTCCCAGCGACCATCCACACAGACACCTTCGACGAGTCGTGAGATGCGATTTGCTCCTGCCCCGCTCCTGGCTCTGGCTTCCGGGGCATTGGCGCGAAATGTTGTCCAGTTCAATGTCACCAAGGGCCTGCCGGGTGTTCGAATCGGCAGCGTGCCGTATCTGAACCGCCGGGGTACATTCGCCGAGGATTTGATGAACAATGTTGCCGGCGGCGGCTACTTCATCGAGGTGCAGGTTGGCACTCCGCCCCAGCCGGTGACCATGCTGTTGGACACCGGGAGCAGTGATGCTTGGGTCTTGAGTCGAGAGGCGGACCTGTGCAAGAGCAGAGAGTTGCAAGAACTCTATGGGATGACGTGCGCTGACACTTACAATCCCCACGAGAGCTCGACTCAACACATGGTCGAGCGTAATGGGTTCAAAATCGTCTATCTTGACGGCAACTCCGCGTCTGGGGATTACATTTTGGACGACTTTATCATTGGCGACATTATGATCAAGGGGTTGCAAATGGCATGCGTCACCAAGGCTGTTAGGGGGACCGGAATTCTGGGGCTTGGTTTTAGCGAGAATGAGAAGGCTAAAGCCAAATACCCCAACATTATGGATGAGATGGTGAACCAGGGCTTGATCGGATGTAAAGCCTACTCGCTCTACCTGAACGACCGTCGGACCGACTCGGGTAACATACTCTTTGGCGGCGTCGATCTCGACAAGTTCATCGGTCAGCTGCAGATCGTGCCCCTGTACAAAGCAAACGGCTCCAACTACACGTCCTTTGAGATCACGTTTGACAGTGTCTCCCTCGTCTACACGAACGGCACGACCGTCGATGTCAGCACCTCCATCCTCAGACACCCCGCTCCCGCGGTGCTCGACTCAGGCACTACCTTCTCCTACCTCCCCGACCCCATGACCAAACCCATCTACTCGGCGCTGGGCGCCATCTACGACCCCGACCTCCGCTCGACCATCATCGACTGCAAATACCTCACCTCCGAGCCCAACCTCCACCTCACCTTCCACTTCGGCAACGCCACAGCCGGCACAGCCGCCACCATCTCCGTCCCCGTCTGGGAAATGGTCCTAGACATCCTCCCCGCAAGCTACACCCACCCAGGCTTCACCCAGGCCTGCCTATTCGGCATCCAAAGCACAGCCGCCATCGAGTCGGTCGGCACGGTCAAGGACTCGTCCAACTTCACCCTGCTAGGCGGCACCTTCCTGCGCAGCGCCTACGTCGTCTACGACCTGACTCACCACCAGATCGGCCTGGCCCAGGCCAACCTCAACAGCAGCACCTCCACCATTGTCGAGCTGCACTCCACCGGCACCAGCCTGCCCAGTCTCAGTGGTGTGCCTGCCCAGCAGACCACGTATACCCCGACCCCGACCCGGGTCCCCCACCGCTCTGGGCCGGAGAACCCTAACTCGGAGAAGTCCGAGAGCGCCGCGGCTACGACCACAACTGCGAGCGAGATGCAGGAGGGCTGTCGGGACGGC
>JAAFKN010000644.1:0-11064 GCA_011800035.1 Thermochaetoides dissita | reverse complement strand
CGTTCAACCCTCTTGCTGACCTCGCCAACGTGCCGTAAGACCGGCATCGAATTGCGCGTACAGGTGCAGACACGGCACAGGGCGGATGCCCTACAGCTCTGCGTCACACAAGCGCCCGTCGGGACCGATCTGATGTCTGCATGTCCGGACCAATCCCTGTAAAACATGCGAGCCGCACGATTGGAAAGGCACTGCCGTATAAAACAGATACCCTATTGCAACCGTACTCGTTCAGAAGTATATGGACATCAGGCCTGGACATAGCAAGTTCCCATCATCAAACCTATTGGATGAAGAAGCGCTCTACCTTCAACAGTCAGTGGAAGAGGGCTTTGGCTACCTTTTGACGATGATGCTCAGCAAGACTACTGGCCCGCTTCCAGACCAGCAAGCTCAACATTAACCAAGACACCAACTGGGAAGAACAGCATCACTTCAGGCAGCGGACAACTCTCGCAAGTTGTTCCAAGCATATTTACCCGCCACTCTTTCACACAGACCTCATCCGGCGTCAAGCGGGCAGATTTATTTTTGGGACCGCCTAGGACACGGAAGAAGGGAAGAAGTCAGTATCTTCTTCCGCTACCATCCTAAAGGCAGTAACACCTCCTCGTGATGCCTTCGTCCCTGTGGTTTCCGTGATGCCTATGGGCACTATACCCACCAATCTTCCGGCTCTTCCAAAAGACAAAGGAGGTTCACAATCCCCGGATTTCCTGAACTTGCAACGGCAGCGGAGTCAACTACAATAGCAGTGGGCGGTCAACAAGCATCGGGTATTTTTCCCATTCCTTAAACTCTACGAGAATGAAGAGTCACAGCATGTATAATATGGAAGGAAAATGGAGTAATGTCATCATGTTCTCAATATACCCCCAGTAGCAGAACACAGCAGAGTTCCCAGAACCAAGGAGAGTATGGCTATGATTCGAGGCTTCTCTGGGCGACGGTTTGAGATGAACTGGGGAGAAGGACAGAGTGCAGTTGGTTAATCGGATGAGCTTCTGTTCAAGCCATTCTGCAGTATTAGGGCCAGATATGCCACGACTCTTAGTTGAGTCACGAAGTCTCGAAGCATTCTAGAAATCCTGAGGGCCTGGCCGCCACGTGCTTACCGAGATACCTACAGACGCTGGGCCGGATACTTAGCCAAGATAGATGCTTTCTGCCACGCTGCTTTCCTACTCTGTCATCTTGTCTCTGGCACTGTCACGTTGGACAGGGAGCTAACGCCGTCAAACAACAGCACCCCTGTTTATCTGTTATGATGGAGCACCCGCAGTCTAATTTTACAATGGATATTCTGCATCATTCATGGAAACTTGATGCAGATATTAGCAAATCAAGACTACAAACAGAGTGCTGAGGCAAATGTGTTTTTATCTTCCGTTCAAGTGGCGTTTAAGCCGGCTGCTTTGGGTCATGCACGCAGCAAAAGAGGTACCCATTTATTGCCCCACTCGATGAGCCAAGACAGATTTCAGCCTGACCTGCAGCTACTTAGTGGTAAGGCGGACAACCTTCTTGTTATCGTCGAACTCCTGCTTCCTGCTCTACGATTGAGCTGCTCTCTGGATGTCATAAAATTGTACCTGCTCCATGTGTGATTTTTTTGAATCTGATCACCGTCTCCAGCTGTCCTGCTTCATCCCGCCAGACGGCAGCTGCCCTTGTCTAGTCCTAAAAGCATCGGGACCAAATACTACAACACAGGCTTTGCAGACACAATGGTTGAGGTAACACCGTTATATTCCCCTCCCAAGCATGATTCCTTTTTACTTGGAGTTTTCATCCTCCACTGCATATTTATATGGCCCTTTATCTCCTTTTGGTTGAACAAGTAAATACTTAGGCCCAGCGACTCACATCGTGGACGGTATTGGGAATATGCAGCAGTGACCGTTTGGATAGCGTGAGTCTTGTCTAACCCGACTAGCTGAAGAAGATTGTTGAACACTGACAAACCTTGATGATTCGTTATTTTGCTCTATTCATGTGGACATACGCAGATGAAGTCAAGACGGGAATAAAACAAGACGCAGACGCAGATCTCATACCAACATCCGCGATTTTGACATCTAGTGTCCATTACCTGGGGGACATACTGTTATGCATTGCCTTCACACAGTTCAGCAGTCACTGCGTGGCAAACGCACTTGATACCTCTCGACCGAAAAAGCGAGATAACTAGCTATATCTCTTCTTTTTTTTTGGCCCTATATTCCTTGGCCTTTAATTTCGCTCATCTTTGGCTATCTGTTACGTCCGAATCCCAATCACACGGCTCGGCGCGAAAAGTTATTGACATAGTAACAATTATCCTCCCCATTGACATGTTTCTCATTAGTATGGCCACGGCATTCAATACTTTGAGAGCATCACACCCAACTCGAGAAAATCCAAGAAGATGCCGATGTCAAGCGACCGGCCGCAACTGTGACATATTTTGCCCATTACTTTGCCGACATTCTCCTCTCCATCGCCTGCATCCACCTCAGCAAAGCCTCTGTCAAGGCCGCCTTGGGTACCTTTTAAGCTAAAAAGCGTCGGAGATGGGTATTGTCACTGAAGGTTCAGCTGTTGGGTGCTTGCTTGCCTGTGGCTGTCGTTGTCTATTGTTATGCGACCCTCTGGCTTTCACCGAAGGACGCGATTGACAAGCGGCGCCATTGGCACAGAGCCGTTGACCAAATGACAATCGCATCCTCCATACCAATGCTTGCCATTATCATAATCACGGTGTTGGTGACTTGGACGGATCGAAATCTCGCCAAGAATCATCCTGAGGATGTAAGAGATCATTACCACAAGAAGCATACAACCACACGATCGAGGATTTTATATACTAACCAACACTTCTTGATCTAGAAGGGCCTTTCTACCGCCGTCTGGAGGACGACTTTCATTAATGCCTGCCGACATGCTTTCATCATGAGCATTACTGTTCACCTAACGGCTACGCGACTCAAGACCGGCTCCTGCCCGGAAAACAATGCTGCTCTTCGCCACGTGCGAGTATTCTTTGACCCTTTAGGGCTACTCATGACGCTTGTCGTCCTCTGCAGTTCCTACCCTTTATTTGCCTTGATAGGAAGGCAAGAGGCCACTCGCGCAGATCCCGAGGCGGAACCAAAGCCTAACGCTCAACAGCCACCAACTGTCCAATCTCTGTCAGACCCTAAAATCCAGTCAAAGCATGACACTCAACCTCCATCATCTGACCAAACAACGGGAGCAGATCCCTCAACAAAGTCCCACCAGCCACCGCAGGAGTCTTCATTCCACCCGGTGCTGTCTTCGTCACTGTGCCGCCCGGGTACAGCAGCAATGCTGGCACCACTTCACTGCAACAATAGCCACAGCTTACTATCACAATGCTGCTCCCTGGTCAGCTGCCACGCGCAACCATGGATCAAACCCAGCAGCAGCCACGTGGATACTTCGTTTGCGTGCCGGCAAGTACGCCGTCCGAGCAGGATGCTGTTGCAGATCCGCTTCCGGCGTATGTGCCACAGGGTTTGTGAATGAGTGGGAGTGTTCGGTTTATGTACTGCGTTCCATGTGGTGATCGACAGACACATGACGGAAATATGGGCAACGGTAAAGTGCAATCCCCAACCGGCATGGCGAAGAATCAAGACAATCAAGGAAATTTCGATGTTTCCAACGGACTTTTCTGAGAAATTGTCCCACATTTGCTTCCCAGGCTTTCCCCATAGCCATGGAGTGGTTTAGGGTTTTGGAAGTGTAGGACCAAAGTGAAGTTGGCTTTGATGGATGCTGTCTCCACAGCATCCTCGAAGTAAACAAAAGGGCCTGTCTTACTTAATGAGGAAATGGTGGGGAAGGAGACTTGAAGACGCAAAGCTGCTTGCTGAACAGCTAAAATTTGAAGTCCTCAAGCCTGCTGACAGGCAAGGTCCTCAGGTATCATTGGCCTGTGGAAACTACAAAATGGTTGGTGACCGACTACCCAAGGGCTTCATTTCTACGGGCCACATGACAAGAGTTTATGATTTATTGATTTGACGTTAAGTGTGTGCCTGATTGTCGGCTGTAGAGAGGGACCAGCCTTTTTGCCGGCAAGTGGCTTGGAAGTTGGAGGGATCTCAACAAACAATTCAGCTAGCTACTTTATGTCCAAACGTTGGTAACCGTATCATCGGAAGGAAGTGGACATTTATTATCATTGCTTGTGTTTCTTAAAGCCTCTTGCGTCTAGAAAGACCTGAGCTGGGCAACGACACCCAAGTCAAGAGACTGTGGGTTGTCGGACGCCCGTTTTGAGAATATGATCCTATCTGCTTGGCCAAAGTTACTTCAGTCATTGTGACAATAGCAGTTTTTGTTGGTCATGCTCCTGCCGAATATCTTGGCTGTCAACTCCAGTAGCCAACGACTTTGCATTTGGATCAGTGGGCTGTTCCGCCTCATTCTAACCGTATCTCTTTACCAGGTCTCGGATGTCATCAAGCATTCTGTGGCGGTCAGCATGTTTTCACAGGCTCATTACCTCGCATTATACTTACTGTTCCCGCAGGGTCATATTCTCGAAGAAAAGGGCTGACACGTGGGCATTGAACCTCCTGAAGTGTAGAAGGTCAGTCAAAATGAACGCTATCTTTCTCTTAAGAAGGGATCCAGCGCGAGCCTACGATTCCGAAAAAAAAAATCCGGATGAACTCTGATAAGCAGAAAACTTACAGCTTATATAAGTCAATTCGGCCTTCATAGTCTTCTTCGGGTGCCGATTTACCAACATGTTGCTGGTATGCTTTATTGTATTTTTCGTCAAATCTATTGCAGGATGGCCTCCATTGACCAATTTCGTCTTGTGCATGGAAGACCAGGTTAGTGTCTCTCTTCACAAACTAAGACTCTACCTCGATAAGCCAAGAGACCACTTACACTCATTATGTGCATAAAAGCAACATGCATCGAAGATCCTGCTTGTTCCCGTTTCGGCATCGACACCAGAGTTGGCAAACCAAAGGTCTCCATGCACAAGGGATGGCTTTACCGAGCGACCATCACGCTCTAATGGACGAAGCAAGCGTGGGATAACTTTGTCGAACAATATCGGAAGCAGTGTATCGAGTTCTGGGTGGGGTCCTTTGGCTTTGATCTCCAGATCGATAGCTTGTCGAAGACTCTTGGTAAAGAAAACTTCCCAGCTGTCTTCCCATTCCACATATTGTGGGAGGTTTCCAACATAGGTTGTTACATGGAACCCAAACTTGCCCGTTGGTGACCGACTCTGCGTATGAAGCTGAGCAAGGCATTTTGTGAACTCCTCTGGTTCTGGCATTTCTCCAGAGAAGTCAATAAATTCGAAGAGGAGGAAATAGGTGTCGGGCACGGTCTCATACATCCCCCATGCCACAAGCTTGGGGACAAAGTCTGGGACGACTGCATGAATAGCCTTGAGAGACTCAAACTCAGAAATTGCCATGTTCTTTCCTGCCTCCGTTGAGGTAACCTTTATGAAGTAGGATCTCTCCTCTCCATCGGGCAACTCAACATCAATACGACCTGTGCTCGACCAAAAGCTGACCCCATGGGGTGCCGTGCAAACAACCTTGCACCCGGGTGGAAGTACTACTTAAAGTCAGCTATCTGGCTCCAGAGAAGAAACCGCAAGAGAGATGTAAATCATTCCATCATTATCTGATGAAGTACCTTTCTGGGAAGGATATGGCCTGCGCCAATAGCAATGCTCTCAAGGCTAGAGAAGACAAAGACAGGGTGGTTATTACCTTCAAGCACAGCAGGGTCAACATTGATGTTCCCGTTTCCAAATTCTAAGCCCGGAGCACCGAGATAGTTCATATCCTGACTTATGAAGCCCTAGTCCAAATCTGCTCTGATGGATTGCTGGCACCTGATGTCCGGATGTGAGGAATCGGGTGATGTCACGGCATTTGGCTCGGTGATAGATGGGCGACAAGATGCCTTAAAACCACTGCTTGCCCATGGTATATAAGTTGGGCAACCCATCCAAAGTGGGGTTCTCGTTGCCGCCGACAGCAACGTAGCCTTGCCAACCGCATTGCCGCCAACCGAATCATGGCCCAAGCTGTGGAGATGCAAGTATACCCAAGTTGTGGTATCCGGAGCGTAACGACAAATCCAGTTGTCGACATCCGACTCCACAATGGAAGCACCATCATACGTCTCCTTCCAGACCCAACTGAAAACCGCTTTCTCCTGTCGAGTCATCGATCAGATCATCTCTGGAACCTGTCGAGTCGCGAGGAAGAACAGTCGATAAATCGCGAGAATTACACGACTCGGAGATGGTTGCAGCACCCACGGTCAGAGTCTCACGTCATCTGCGTAGAGCCCGAGTTCGTCCACCTTCATCGTTGGGAGGATCTCTCGAGGGTAATCTCAATATCCCTGGCCAATAACAGTCTGCTCGGGCTCAGTATTAAGGGCGTTTTTCCATATCCAAGAAGAGATATCATCCTCCTGGACTTGACCGATACCAATGGCTCGAGAGGGACAAGAGATATATCCATGCTCCTTTGCAGCGATATACCCCGGTTACTTGATGACGAGGAGGCTGGTTGTGCAAGGAACCCGCTGAGCAACGGACCGCAAACAAACGTCTCATCGCCTTATCAGGGTCTATCGAGAAAGCCTCTTGGGAAACAGCCTGAGCAGTCACTGAGCCAAGTACTATCCATTTCTCGTCTTGGAAGCCTGGAGAACCGGGTCTCTCACGTTGTCGGCATCCTCGCGTCGCCGAGAGGTAGTAGGATGGTCTTTCTCGATGCTCGTTCTTGGGTCTGCTCTGTACTCGTTGACGCTATTGTCCAGCCAAATGCAACTGTGACATCCTACACGCAGCATTTCTTTGTGCCACATGACTGGTTTGCTGGGACCCGGAAACCGATAGGAGGAATAATGGAAAATGGGGACCTTGTTTTTACTAAAGCTGGTGATGTAGCGATCGTTAAAGGCTGGTTAGATTTTGGTGAAGTGGTTGAGCTCGAGCCAGCTCAGAAAGGAAGCGGGCAGGAAGCAAGAGAAAAGGGACGGCTGGCTTTACGCTGCGAGGGCAGTTCGAGACTGGGGTCTCTAGGTAGAGAGAGATCATCGTTGCGGTGATTGGCTAGGAATTACTTTTTGCATGATTGCAGGTGCATAAGTCGGCAGATCACATGTCTCGGATATATACTGACAGTGCTCAAGTGGGCAACAGATTAGGTTCAACTCCTAGACAACTCAGGGGGATGGTCTGCATTGCATATGTTAAGATTTCATTGAAGCATAATCGAGCGGAAACCCACGTTCTTGTACTGTAACATGTTGTTGTATACAAATTGCATGTGGCGTTTTAGAATAGTATATAGCAGTGAGCCGCATTGTATTATTTCATAAAAGCTTATAATTTCTTTTGTTTTGATTGAGATAGTTTCCAGTTTTTATCAGCTTCTTAACTCACCACCCAGCTGGCCAAAGCCTGGTGACGGAGACTCAGGAGCTGCTTATTAACAGCTTGATTGATCCAACCCTAACCCTGGGATTTACCTAGGCCCAGGATGCGCGACACGTCCTTAGGAATGACCTGTCCTTCTCCAAGCTCGCACATCGCAACTTCAGAACGCTTCGCAGACAACCAATTGCTCACAATCTACAAATGTTGGATCTTCCCAAACCATCCACCCATATTGATATAACGTACCGTTCTTTGCTGCCAGTTGACTAACCTTTGCTTCTAAGTAATCCATACAGACAGGCAACTCCCACGCCACCGTCACCGTCACCATCACCAAATCATCCCAACCCGGCACCGGCCCCATCAACCATGACGCGCGCGCAACAAACCATCTCGTTTGCGCTCCTCGTGAGCTCTGTACGTCTTTGCCTCCCCATTGTCCCAGTCTACGAGGCCAGCGGTCAACTGACAGCTCTCTCCCCCACAGCTCTACCTCTGCCTCTTCCTCGAGCTTATCCCTCTGCCAGAGGTCATCCAGCGCGACATTATCCCTGTGGTACGTTCCCGCCCCACTTCCCCCGGTCACGGCCCTAGCTAGGCGATCGCGAACATTGGCTGAACAAGTAATCTGTAACAACAGCTTCCCTTCTGGTCCCTCGTCACGCTGGGTGCGTGGCTGCTCTTCCGTCTGGGCTGGGGTCTGCTGACGTTCCGCGACACGCCCGATGCGTATGCAGAGCTGATGGAGGAAATTAAGATGGCGAAGGCGGATTTGCGGAGCAAGGGGGTTAATGTGGACTAAGGATGAAGACAGGGGGATTTAGCGAGGGAGAAGAGATGTCATCAGGTAAACAACACTGGGAGCAAAACTGTTCTTTTTCTGAGGTGTCGGCTTGACTTGGACTGGAGTTAGAGGCGATTGTTTGGGGTTTTACACGGAGGGAGGGAGGGTTGTAAAATATTCGAGATACTTGGCAACAAGAGGTAATGTTTGTGTCGTTGACCTGCTGGTCATGATGTGGGAGGACAAGAGGTCAGATCAGTCGTAGCCTGACTCCCATGGCGCTGACGGGTGAGTACAAATGGCAGCAACAGCAGACCAAACAAGAAGCAGATGCCAACCGGCAGTTCATTGCTTTCGCACCAGCAACCGACAAGCCCTTCCAGTCCTCAGCTAAGGATATCTTTCCCGTGATTCCAGCCCAGCAACATGCATCCATGCAGCCATTCGACCCAACAACCCAAGGGGTATAAGCATACACACAGCATACACAGAAGTTGATAAACATTACCGTCTCGACACGGCAGTATCCCCGGCCAAAAGACACACCACCGTCCTAACCGCCATTAGCGGGTCTTCCCCGCCCTGAATTAATTGATCAAACAGGCTAGGAATGCCTGCCAGCCGGCCTCGCTCGTCGGTTTTATGCCCTGAGAGCAAACAGTGTCAGTAAACTCAACAAAGCGATCTAGACGGAAAGGATGGGCTAAGATGAACTTACACTTCCCCGGCACCCCAACCGCAACCCCAATCTCACTCCTCGCCTCGCCCGTCCAATCAAACCTTATCCTCCACGACACCCTCAACGCAGACGTTTCCTGCGCAGGATCGTCCAGCGCCGGAATCTGGAAGTCCATGCTTGTCCGTCCAAGGAACGTCAACAAATCTGCCGCGCGGAGATTCGACGAGCTCTCCTCCTCCATCATCTCATCCCCCTCCCTATCTTCGTCATCATCATCCTCCCTATCAGCATCCTCAACCCACCTCCGCCTCCTCTTCCTTTTCTTGCGGCTCCTCATCCACAATACCATCTTCCTGACCCCCTCCTCATTTTCGTTCTCACCGCTAACCTCACGCTCCAACGTCCGCCACACCCGCGCCCTTTTGACTGCCAAGCGCAGCCACTCCCCCATAGCCCAGGTGAGCACACTAACGTTGTTGTACAGCCCGCTGCCCCGTTTCAATACCTCCTTCTCCTTCTCCTTCTCCTGGCCGCTGACCCCATTCCCCTTGCCAGTGATCCTCTCTATAAAAGGCCTCAGCTCCCCCTCAGCCGCCGGCTCCAACCTCGGCACATCCAGCTCGACAATAGCCATGCTCCCCGTGTCAACTGTCATGTGGATCCTAGCCGTGAACAAGCCCCGGGGGGATGTTGATGTCGCGGTGATGGTGTGAACTTGAAGGATGGGTTTGTCGGGATCGTCCTGTGGCAGGGGGGAGACGTGCGAGGTGAAGGTTAGGGGGGTGAAGACTTGTAGGTAGGGTAAGGCTTCCTCGGCTGTCATGGGTAGGGGCTCATGACTTGGCAGGTTCCCCCCCTCCTTTTTGTCCTTTTTCTTTGCCGCAGGAGGCTTCAACACGTCTGGTACTGGCCCAGTCTTGCTGAAGGGCAAAAACGCGATCGGGTTCAGCGCACTTGCCAATAACCCGGCAACCGGATCGTCTTCCTTTTCGTCCTTCTTCGCATCAGCGGGCAGGGCGTGTCTTCTCAAAACCTGCAGCACCTCCTTCCCATTTGGCGGCGGCGAGGGCTCCCGCCTCGCAAGCCTTGCCTGCCGAATCCGCTCATTCTCCTTCTGCGCAACAGCTAGGTCACGCTCAAGCGCGCGAACCTCAGCCAGCAGCGCGTCTCGCCAGCGTTTCTTTTCCCTATCCGGATCACGCGGTCGTAAGCCACGCAATTCAGCCGGAGTTGGCTCAGCCTGTCTTGTCGACTGCTCTACCTCCGCCGTCGCAACCTGCCCCTTCTTCGAAGCAGCGCCCCCAAAGTTAATCGGCACGGGCCCATCCGCAGCACGCTCGTCCGGCCGCAGCGGAGGCTGCTTCAGCGGTGAAGAACTCTTAATCTTCTCTGCCAGCGCCTTACTCCTCTTCGCGCGCCGCGACGGCGTGTTATGGATGCCCGACGGCGGGGTGCTAACCACGGGGTCAGGGTGTTCTGGTGTTGGGGGCAGCTCGGGTTCGGGGATGGGGACTTCAGGGATGACGCCTAATGAGCGCAGTCTTTTTGGGATGGCTGCATTCGGCGGCTCTTCTTCGTCCTCAGGGCCGGGAGGAGGAAGAGGGCGCGGGACGGGTCGTACGGTGGGTAAGGGAACGGCTGGGCGTCGCGGGGGCGATCGTAGAGGGCTTGGCTCACGAGCTGGCGCCGGCGCGTTGTCGTCACGAGGAGCTGCGGCGGGGGGAGGGTGTAGTTCGAGGTGTGTATTTTGGGCCCGCGCCAGACTCGCGGTGCTATCGGGCGTGGTTGGACGCGACGCTAGGGTTGGGTCATCGTTATGGTTGTTGGGATATGGGATGGGGGGATTGCTTTCGCGTGCAGTTGGGGGTTCGGCCCCCGCTTTCATAACGTTGGTCCCATTTGGAGATAGGTTTAGGAATTCGGATGGCGAGACGGAGCGGTTGGGGGTCTCATCGCGGGCGACATCGAGGTATTCAGTTTGGACTTGGTCTTGGGGCTGGATGGCGACGGCGGTCCGGGGCGACGTCCTGCGCCTCTTGGGCGCTGAGGTCTCCATGGCGGCGCAATTTGTCTGTCAGTTATCGAACATGGTCGCTGTGCGTGTGGACGCGAGATGCCGAAGAATGACGCGTCCAAGTTGTTGGGTTCGGGATCTTG
>JAAFKN010000643.1:0-11069 GCA_011800035.1 Thermochaetoides dissita | reverse complement strand
CATGTGATGCCTTGCTTTCCGGATCCAGCATCGGCTCCCCCCCTCCCCCCCCTTTGACCGACTTTTCGTTGGCCTAGTCTTTCCCTACGTCTTCCTTGATCCCAGCAGCTCATCGGCGACTTGATTCGTATGCTGTTGACGAGAAGCGAGTCTAACATCGCCAACGCTGCGTCGTCGCGCTCCAGAGTTCTACCCATTTCCATTGGTCAATGCCAAGCCAGCCCTGTTTCGTGTGGTACTGTTCAGCCATGAAAACTTTCCGCACTCGAGGATGTCGACAAAGGCAACAACCGCTATTGATACAAACGAGGCAAAAGGCGTCCCGACAATGCGAAGTCCACACATCCATCGGCGTCGTTGATTGGTTGGGAGTCCGGCCCCGGCCGGTAAGGGCAGACGGCCCCGCTCCCAGCGTCCCAAACGGGCAGGCAACGTGTACTTCGGTACCTTATCTCAGGGTTCCGCTTGCCCCCCTCTGACATCATCCCCTTGTGCCAACACAAAAGGGCGTCTCATTCCAGAGGACTCGGGAACGCTTACTTGGTCTGGGTTGCCCCTTTAACTTCAGTAGCGCCATATTCGAGCTTGTCTGTACTCGAATTGAGGATCCGGACCTGTCTGTTGATTCTCCCACTCTTCCAAGTCAACTCAAACACCTTGATTTCTCACTGTCGCCTCCTCGTCCGTTTACACAACCGCTTGTGATACACTCACCTTAACTC
The DNA here is from genome assembly GCA_011800035.1 of Thermochaetoides dissita. Lineage (NCBI taxonomy): Eukaryota > Fungi > Ascomycota > Sordariomycetes > Sordariales > Chaetomiaceae > Thermochaetoides > Thermochaetoides dissita. Next base: position 10,347 of record JAAFKN010000643.1, on the reverse strand, counting down.
ACCTCACCTCACCTCACACCCCATTTAGACTACTTCCGTTAAACTTCACTCCCTCCCACAATGGCCCCTCCCAACATTGAAATCTATCCCTTCTCGGCCCAGTCTCAACACTCCGCCCCCTACAAAGCCTTCGGTCTCACTCGTGAGAATTTTCACTCCCTCCACACAGCCGCCAACGGAGCTAAATCCCGTGCCTACTGTCCCTACAGCAAGTTCCGTGTCGGCGCAGCCCTTTTGATCATTAACAACTCCGACGTGAAGGTCGTTGCAGGCTGCAATGTCGAGAACGCAGCCTACCCCGTGGGAACATGCGCCGAGCGCGTGGCGTTTGGAAATGCTGTCGCAAATGGGATTCTGAAGCCGGGACAGCAGGATGAGGGGATAGTCAAAGCTGTGGCGGTTATCACGGATGTGGAGGTGGATATAGAGAAGGGGACGATGCCGGCGAGTCCGTGTGGGATGTGTCGGCAGTTGTGAGTTTTTCCTCACCATGGAGACTTCGTTTTGTCTCGGTTATAGAAGGATGGACCAGACTAATGGGGATGCAGCATCCGCGAATTCTGTGACCTGAGTGTTCCTATTATTATGTTTGATAAGAATGGCAACTATGCTATCATGAAGCTGGAGGAGGTGAGCCTTTCAATCACAGCCGAAGCCTATCTGCGAGTCTGCTTACTGACATCGTATGTAGCTCCTCCCGCTGTCCTTCGGGCCGGAAAACTTGGGTGTTCCCGGCCCGTCGCGGTAGCAGATTTTAAGCTATCAGGTCGTTTAATCCGTTGTACACTCATGTGCAAAGTGTTTAGGTTCGGTTTACCAGGAGTATGGGGGCATAGGTTCGGTAATTGGGGAATAGTGAGTGGGAGACACGGCACTGATTGGGCGTGAGAGTTTTCAGAGAACATGCGTTAATAGACCACTGCATTGAGTTAGAAGCCTCGAAGCAAATCCGGTTGTCACCTCATGCAAGAGTGGCATCTCATTTCATGTCCCTATCGACTTGACACGAATGATGAATCTAATCCCATCCGACCATGGTCTAGCAGAGTGAGCGTATATGCAGCGTCCATGCCCATCGCCTAAACCACTGTCCGAGGGGGATTCTTCGACAAAAACACAATGGTATCCGATCCGATGTTATTTACTTCAGGTAATACGCCCTCCTGCCTACTAACGCCATTACAAACCGGCAATGATGAAAGTCCCCCTTGCAACCCGCCATAAAACGCCTAAAATGTACACACTAGGTATTTCTCGTATCCCATCAATAACCATACCCATCATGCTGGTGCATAGGGCACCGACCCGGATGCCTCTCCCACCAAGCGTTGATACAACGCAGATGGAATCGGCAGAGACACTCCAGCCGGGCCATCTGCGCGCCAACCTCAAACTCCTCCAAGCAGATCGTGCACTCGGCATCGTCGACACAATCCTTTTCTGTCGCAGTGTACGGGAACATGCGCGTAAACCGCGGGCGGGGCATCGCCGTTGACGACTCGCCAGCGGCGCTGGAGCTGGCGGCGCGAGAGCGGTTGTACATGTTGGAGTGGGCAGCGATGCAGTCATTGATGTGCTGCTCGCGACGAGCTTCGAAGTCGGGGAGTGTGCGTGACGGTAGCTCGCGGTGGCAGACCGGGCATTCGTCTTCCTCGGGGATCTCACGTTCAGGCTGCGACCGGGGAGGCTGGCGGTTCAAGGCTGAGGTAGAGGAAGAAGGGCCAGCACCGGAGGCGGCGGCAGAGGATGATTCGCCAAGGTTGAGCATCGACTGGTAGTAGTAGCGGGGATAGGCATTGTGGGTATAAGAGGTGGACGGCTGGGCATAGCCGCCAGAAGTTAAGGAAGGATGGTCGCGGGCAGGGTGAGACTTTGCTTCATGTCAGCACTTGCCAGGCTTCAAGGTGTAGGAGCAACCGAATAAGCTCTCGAAAGTCCGCTTACCATTGTTGCGCTGCGGTTCCTTGCAAAAGGGTCGCTAGAAGAAGTCGGGACGTCAAAGTAGTAACTCCAGCGGCTCGAAGTCGGACTAGTAGTCGGTTGCAGAGATGGGAGAAGAGTGCTCGCTTGCGAGCTATGGCCTTGCTGCGCAAACGGCGGGGCCGTGTTGGGATCTGGGACACACGGATTGCATAACCTCACCCTCTCGCCGCCACTGAAGTCCGGAAACCATGAATGGCCTTCGTGTGAAGAAGAGCGCTGGGGCACCGGAGGAGAGGAGCCCGGTGGCCGCACAATGTACTGATGGGGAATCGTAATGCGATGGGGAGAGCATGAAGCGCAGACCACACGGCCACACTTGCTAAATCCCAGCCAGTCAAGTCAGCCTTAAGCTTCAGCCTTACAGCCTTGTCGCAACACTTACCGGCAATGGTGCTTCCTGTTGAAAATGCTGAACTGGGTATGGCAGATCGGACAATAGGTTGCTTCTGCGTCCGGTTGCCACCTGGGAAGCACAACAGGAGTACCTGGATGCACGTCGACCGGGTTCTGCGTAACTGAACTAGACTGGCCTGCCTGACTGGCAGCTTGCGAAAGAGCCGCAGCGGCAGCAGACACTCGACTTTGCCTTGACAGCGAGCCACTGGGAGCTGGAGACGTGGAGACCCCGGCGGAGCTGCTGCCAGCACTGCCTCTTTGTGATTCCGAAAGCGCCGATGCAGCTTGCCGTTGTCTTTGCGGGGCCGCTGGAGAGTCATCCAGCATGATAGGGGTGTCAGCACTGGAACCTGGTGGCGATCTTGGTCTTGCTAGCTGTGGAGGATGAGAAGATCGTCCGGCAGCTGTTGTCGTACGTGGCTCCGGCGGCCGCGAGTCGGTCATCTGAGGCCCATCTTCATTGTCGGCGTCATTTGATGTGCTCATCCTTGACTCCGGCCGATCATGTCGAGCTTCCTGTATAGTCTCACCCTCTCGCTCCTCCTGACCGTCCTCTGAAGGTGCCCGCTCCACAGTATGGGTGGGACAGTCAAAGTATCGTGAGCATTCCTGATTATAATAGCGCCGCGTCCGCCAAGGGCATATCACTCTGGATAGATTGCCCTGCCCGCCGTGGCTGCTTGTCGAATCGGAACGATGAATATGGGAGGAAGAGCTGCTCCTTGGACCCTCGTAGAAATCCGACGAGAAAACCCGGTTGTCACGACTCGCCATGGTTGTAGCGATCAAGAGCCATCAATCGATCAGTCTCAGTCACAAAATGCAAGAGCTGTGAGCCTGGCTTAGCCAGGCAGAAGCAAAAGAGAGCTCTTAGGTCGGTTGATCAGCGCCGGAACGCGGCGTCGCGAAGTCTTCCAATCCCGATGAAAGTGGTGTTATTTGTGGCTCCCTGATCGGACTGAAGAGCACTGTGGAACTGGGAAACCCAACAGCACTCAGCTTTCCCAAACAGCTGGGTAAACAGAGTAGATCTGAGCAATAAGGGCGATGGCGGTCACAATACTAGTGTCGGTGCAAGGCTGTCGTCATTAATCTATTTGGCACAGCTATTTCCCGTCAATCGTTGACTGGCTGCTGGAAGTTCTGCAACGGCGTAAATTTCCCAAATCTCGTCGATTCATTCGTACGTTATTTTGGATGTTTTTGCCGAGTCTGATACTTCGAGGAAGCTGTGTTTAGAAGAAGAGGCTGGAAGAGAGTTGACCGACTTTGAGAACCTTGGAGGGGCAACTCAAACAAGCCAAGCCCAGCTATGACGGGATACACAGTGCGTCACATGAAGGCTTCTCGCGTGCAATCAGGACTAATCAGTTATCAGTGGTGGTCTGTGCATTTCCCCCGACCATCAACACCGCCGTTGCCTTCGGGATGGGCTCCAGCGTTGCTCCCTGACCGAAGCCAGAGCCAGCCTCTAAGCAGGGTGCAGTCCTGAGCCATGAGCCCACATCTCCATCTTCATTTTATGCATGAAAAGCGTGCTAAAGTGGCTGGCTCGGAACATCTGTGAAATCAAAGTTGATCATCAGCGTGGCATGATGCCAAACGGCGTTTCACTGTAGACAGATCGCTTGTCCAGTTCCAGCTAGACGCGTATCGGAGCGCCGGCAGCCAAAGCTTATCTTGCCTTCTTAAGCATAATTGAGGCTAGTTACACATAGAGCCAAATGGCATTGTGATAGTGTTATAATCGTCTTCGGTCAGCATTTCTCGTTGGAAATCTGTTAACCTTTGTCTTTTACAAGCTCGAGGTGTCGAGGTCTGTCCATTGTCGAGGGCACGGAAAACATGTGCTCCCAAACACTGGGTAGGTATGCAGGAGCGGCTTTGAGGCATGTGTACACAATTTTGAACACAAAGAAAACTGAAAGATGCTCTCTAGAAAGCCACTCACTCTCTAGGCTCTCCAGGAAACGAAACAACACAAGATTAAGTTTTTAATTGGGCTTCGTGTTTTGCAGAAGAGATAGCAGGGCTTCAAACCGTTAGGGGTCATGATGGACCTCGAAGATTAAGAGGTCAAGACAAGATGGCCACTCGCTACCTAACATCCAAAACCATGAACGGGCCCGACAGAGGGCATTGTTTCCCTACTGTGTACTTACCTAAGTTTCAGCCTAGTTTTGAGCCTCAGCACGGGCCGCCCTATATCACAAAACATTCCTGTCAGGATCAAAGCCATTATATGCTTGGCAATGCATTCCAATGGATCCTAACTGTGCCTGACTGCACTGCAAATCTCCACGTGGATTGCCTGACGATCAGAACAGCATGATCTTGGGATGGCCTGCAAAAGCATAATGCCCGGTTCTTCCCGAGTAACGGCTCCAACCTCTGGCTTCAACTCACACGGGGCACAGATGAAGCAGTTGGGCGTTGGGAAGGCTGAACAATAAAATATGGGCAGGGAAACTCAGGCACATCTTTGTTCCTATATCATGTAGCTACGAGAAATGGCACTATGGGACAATCGAAAGGGAGATTGCAGCGGTGGACGGAGGTATCATGTTCATTGTCTTAACGATATGTGCAGTTGCCATGGAGAAAATGTGCAACGTGGAAAACCAACCCAAATCCTTCCGCGCCCAGGACGCCCATGAAGAAGCACCGCCGCTACGACCCGGAAGCGCTGCGGTCTTGTCTAAATGTCCAACCACATGCCAGCCTGTAGCCCACTTTTTTGACATAGAGAAACTGACAAATGGAACAAAGAAATATGTCCCCGAGATTGGCAAACGAAATCCCCTTCCCGCGAGTAGAAGAAAAAAAAATCCCCAAACATCCTTCCCCGAAGAATCAAGATGGCATAGACGAGTCGAAAGCAAAAATCAGTATCAACATGGCTCGGATGTCGCTATGAATGAAATGTCAATCGCCTCAAGCGAAATATCCATCCGTTTAGGCCAGGAGAGCGAGGCCAGCAGCACCAAGAGCACCCAGGATGAGAGCGGGCTGGATGGCGAGGGAGCCAGCGCCGGCGGTGGGGATATCCGAGGTGCTGGGGTTGCTCGGAGGAGGGACGACCGTGGGGTTCGAGGGCTGGTGAGTGACGGTAGGGACGCCAGCGCTGGAGCTCGGAACGTAGATGAAAGAGCTGGCGGTCGGGCCAACGGTGCTGGTCGAGTTGGAGACGGGGAAGGTCCACGAGGTGGTGGTCGTGGTGGTGGTCGAGGTGCGACCCGGGCAGGCCGTAGCGGTCGGGTTGCACTGGGTGATGGTGACGGTCTGGGTCATGGTCTGCGTGGAGGTGATGGTGGTGTACTCCTCAGCAGCGACCATGGTAAGGCCAGCGGCCAGAGTGAACAGGATGTTCTTGAGCTGCATTTTGGCTGCTTTGTTTGTGGTAGCAGCTGTGTTTGAAATGTGGTCGGTAGTGGTCTTCGAAGGAAAAAGTCGGCAAGGTTGATGGAAGAATCAACAGAACCGGCGCTGCTTTCGAAGAACAAAAGGGTTCGCTAAGAAGGTCGTAAAGGTTTTCAAAGGAGCGGCAGGCTAACTCAGCCAGAAGTGGGTTTGGTTGGCGAAAAGAGCGTGGATGGGTGTGGGCGATGATGCTGGAGAGAAGGAAAAGGAAAGGAAGGATCAGGGAAGATGGCTGGGGATGGATGCTTTAAGAAACCAGCAGGGGACCTGGCGGGGACTGGGTAGTGTTCGATGGGTCGCTGGGCCTACAGGTAGGCGTGGCGGTGGGCGTGGCGCTCTCTGGAACGACGGGCTTTGCGCCTTCCCTCCGCAATCCTCCGTCGAAATGATGAGCTGACAAGGGGGCCGGCAGCCGCAACCCAGGGGGAACAGCTGGGCGAACGGGTCCTTGCCCGTGCCGTGCCTGGCTGGACAGGTCGGACGGTAAACCGCGTACCTTGCAGGTGGGAGAGTGGATCCACCCATTACAGTTAACGATTATGATTGGGTGATAAGGAACCCTTTGCCAGGAACAGGAAAGAAGGAGCAGGGGAACAGTCATCGCCGTCTGAACTGGTGTGGGGCCTGAGCGCTGGGTCTCCAAGCAATTTTTTTCTCGACGCAGCGGAAGCGCAGGCCGACCACAGCAGCCAGCGACTCGCCAACAGCAGAGCCCGCTGCAGAACGGCACCCATCGCTTCGCTCTCGACTGACGCCGGCTTGGGGTTGGCAGCTGCGCGAGGGATTTCCTGATTGCCACGTCTTGTGCATGTGCATGGGGAGAATTTTTCAGCTGTCTTAGCCAATGCGCAAAAAAACAAAACCCTCATCTGTCCGAGAGGGGTCATCGATTGTCTCTAACAGAGCCTGAGCCCGATGGAAATGCGATTTCTGGACGGTGAGTGGACAGCGCACGGAGTACGGAGCGGAATACGGGGAGCACGAACTACAGATTATTGTCTGTCGTGAATCAGCAATATCCCGTATCAATAACTGACTCCCACTTCAGGTTCCGATGCCGTGCCTGTCATGTTGTCAGCGCCATCCTTTCATCACGGATGCCGTCTCACGGCAGTTTGTGTCGTCTACTGGTAGCTATAAAAGGGCATGGACCAACAAGAGGCTTGGGCTGACAGGCAACAAACGACAGGCTGCATCAGTAGTGCTACCACCAAGTTGGGTACGACCCGCTTCATCAGGCTGTATGCATTGAATATGTCTTCATTGTCATCCTGCGCAACACTGGCCCTACGGAACTGATACTAAACATGTTTCGCTCAAAGTGTCTCCGAAGAGAGGCTGAGAGATACGAACAGGTCTAGCGAAGCACATACGGAATGCTTGCTTAGCGATAAGAACATAAGGAATCTACCAGTTCGAGTCTTTTCTCGTGAAACCAACACAAGATGTCGAAATTGAAGAGGCCGCAGCCGAGGTGATCAGCAACGTCTTGGCAAAAGGTTATTTCGCCGCGATAGCGAAACAAGGAGCATCCCAAGATTGCGAAAGAAGGCCATTTAAAAATCTCCATTAACATCTCCATTTATCGTACGCGACAGTCCCACCGACATCTGGGGTCGGCCCTGTCATGGGAGATCATGCCCGACCCAGTCCACGCCCACCATCATGCCCCAACCCGAAAACTTTGCCGACGACACGCAATGACGTTCAGTGACACGCAATTCCGCCGGGGATTTTATCATTCCACTCATCGTATGCCGTATCGAAGATTTCTCTCTTACCTATAACCTCGCACAATCCCTATGAGCGTGCACACGCCCTAGATCTTTCCACGACGAGATGACGTTGTCGTCCTGAACGCCGATACAGCAGCTGTCTGAGACTCAGGCAGCATCAATGCGACGACGACGTATAAGGAGGAGGCCGGGTCGCGGGCAGTGGCTCACGGGGGTCGTCAAGCTCGGGGATGCCTGGCCAGCTGGGACGGGCATCAAGGGCGACGTATGAAGCACGGTAGTAGCTACAATGGCCGCAGCAAGTGCAGCGGTCGCCGGAGTAGCCCGAGTTGCGGTTGTTCCAGTCTCCCTCCGGCCCGGCAGCTCCTGGGTTCGCTGCCGGCGAGCCAGAGCTTCCCCACTGTGCACGCTTCTCGTCGGCATACTCTTCATCCTCCCAAGTTACCCTTTTCTCATGCTTGTGGTCTCGCTTCTTCTTAGAGTCGGTATATTCTTTGCTTCGCCTCTGGTAGCGTCTTGCTTGGGCATCTTTGAGTAAACGCTCTTGCTCTTGGATAATCTCGATGCCAGAATCGTTGCCTTCGTCATATTCGACAACTTCTTTCTCATCCTCCCAGTCCCAGTATGAGCGTTCTTCGTAGTAGCGATCTTTCCCTGACCGATCGGAATGCCGATGACTGGAGTGACGCCTGGACTTGTGGTGCTTGAGCCTGCACTTAGGCTTAATGGTGATACAAATCCTAAAAAGGCACATGTTGGTCTTGCTGACTGACTAATTGGAGATGAGGTGGATGATGGCCGTCTTGGGAAGGAAGTTGACTTGGCTGGGATGAGGATGGCAGAGCCCAGGGGGATCGAGGGCCAAAAGCTATATACGCTAACTCACCTCTCGAACAGCAGACCTCCAGGGTTCGGTCAGGATTATGGAGAGTCTTGGTCGAGTCGGGGACTCCAACTCTTTGTCGGCCGTCGGGCGAGTCTTTGTGTCGATGGACTAACGATGTCGACAGGGACCAACCGAGGGCTTGGAACAAAGTCGGGACAAGGTCGGGGGCAAAGAGTTCAATGATCAGGGAACAGTCAATGACATAGCGGTATATTGCCGTGCCCAAGCCCACGTTCCTCTGAGCTCCAGTGGAAGCGCCACAGCGTGGCAGCCAGCGCTGTGCCAGCCGGCAGAAGCTTCTGGTCCTCAGCCTCGACGGCCGCCTTGCATCAAACAAAGCAGCTGTTTTTGCCTGGCGATCACAGCTTGCAGCATCTGGCATCGGGTGGACTCCAGGCGGACTTGTGTTACTCGAGGCATGCACTTCCCCGAAGTTCTCTGTCTTTGCTGAACAGACACAATAGAATAAAGAACAAACAATGCCCTTTAACCGTATTATTGGATATGGCATTGAGCAATTCTCATACAATCTTTTTGTTTACTTTCTGGAAAGCCTATTTGCACATTCCGGATTGAGTCGATGTTGAAGCATGCCTGATGAAGATGGCAAGTCTTGAAGATGAAGCTCAGGGATGTGCATGAGATAGAGATGCTCGCTGCCCCCGTCTAGGCAGCTCCAGCAGCACCTACCCCGCAGGAGTTAGCTTACTGCTTACCGTACCCGTACCGTACCGCTGCGCTCCTTACCCCAGCTGTCCGGCTGGACTGGGCCCCTGACAGACCCCTACACCGCAGTCTCCTTTGCCCAATCTCCGACGAGCTTTATTACTTAACCACCTCTCATCATCGCAAACTCGCAACTTCAAATCAAGGCCACATAAAGAATCACCAAGATCACACGGCCATGTCAGAAACCAGCAGCACCCCCAGCCAGGACGTGGCCGCCAGCGGCAGCGCCAGCACTACTACTGCTGCTACCAGTAGCACCAGCACCAGCACCAGCACCAACAACAGCACCGGCCTGCCGCCTAAGCCGACGACGTACTCGACGGACCCCGCACTGTACATCTATACATCGCTGACCGCCGGCTCGTCGCACATTGTCACGGCGACGTCGCGCCTCGAGACCATCCTGCGCGCCAATCGCATCCCCTTCAAGGCCGTCGACCTCGCCACTGACGAGAAGGCTCGCATGCTATGGGGGCGCCGCGCGGGCAAGGACAAGAAGGGCCGCCAGCGCAAACTGCCTGCGTTGGTGCAGATGGGCATGGTGTTGGGTGTATGTCTTGTCTCGTTCGTCCCTTTTTTTGTGTTACCGTTGGGTTTGTGTGAGAATACGTGAGAGCTGACATGGCTGGACCCAGGATATCGTCGAGATCGAGGAATGGAACGAGTACGGCGAGCTCAAGCAGCACGTCACCTTCTACTACGACGAGTTCACCCAACCCTCACTGCAGCAGCACCAGGAGTGGCTCAAGAAGCAGGAGCAGCTTAAGCAGCAACGGCAACAACAGCAGCAGCAAGCTAAGCCCGCCGTTCCCCCTGCCGCTCCTCCGGCTCCGCCGCCGCTACCTGAGAAAACATCCGCGACCACGATAACAACGAGCAAACCGACACCCGTTGCGGCGAACCCTGCGGCTGCGGCAACTGCCCTGCCTATTCGCAGCATAGCTGAGGAGGCTGCTGCTAAGGCGAAGCAGGTTCAGTTGCAGGCGTTGAGGGAGAAGGTCCACGGCAAGGCTGGAGCCAAGACCGGGACGCCTGCTGCGACGACGGAGAAGACGTCAGAGGTGAAGGCTATAAGTGAGGGGACGGAAGAGAAGGCTAAGTTGGAGGCTGCGGAGGGAAGCGAGGAGACAAAGAAGGAGGAGAAGAAGGAGGAGAAGAAGGAGGAGAAGAAGGAGGAGAAGAAGGAGGAGAAGAAGG
>JAAFKN010000642.1:0-11105 GCA_011800035.1 Thermochaetoides dissita | reverse complement strand
GGACCTGGGGGAACGTCAGTATCATTTTGCAGGACGTTGGAAAGGCAGAGGGAGAGGGGCAGGAAGGAGATTGTGCCGGGACGGTGGAAGTATTCGTATGATGAGCTCAAGGCGCTCATGGAGTTGTGCTTTAGTGAGCAGTTGGCGGATCCGGAGAAGGGGGTTGCTGTGGCGGCGAGGAGGCAGATGGCGGATCGCTTGTTAGGATTGAGTGAGTATATGTGGCAGAGTTAGGTAATTACCTAGGGATGAGTTATGGTGAAAGATCTTGATATGATACCTTCTCAATAACAGGCATGGTCAAGATTCTATGAGCGGTTGTGTGATGCTTCCTCACTCAGGCCAGTCATGAGCTTTACACCGGTGATGAACAGATGTCACACCTCCCTTGTGTCCCCGATCTACATCTAGTCCATCCGTGATTTCTCATGTAGCACGACTGCGACCCTGACGTAGGTCTAAGGGGTCACGTTTGGATTTATATCACCGTGGATCTCATTGGCAGTGTGATAGTGGAGCTTCTTGGGCAGCCATAGGGTGTCTCTGGCTAAATTGAGCGTTTGTAACCACACTGTTTCCCACGAAGCTACACTTGCACAACACGGGTGAATACGTAGTCCATACTATGTACACATGCCCAAGAACATGCATGGACCTCACTGGGTTCTAGCACAACGTTAAGGATGCTAATGTACCTTCTTCCCTATATACCGCTCTGAGAGTCTAGATTCATCTAAGTATGGAGCTGGCATGCAAAGTTCACACAATATGGACCATGGCTCATGTTCCCTGGCATGCGGCTGTGGCTCCTGGTTCGAGATCTTTCGGGCCAGGCCGTTGTCCAGCTGAAGCTAAGTGGGGCTTTGTTTTAGATCTGAATTTTCTGGATTGTTTCCAATGTTCAAATGCATCTTTCGTTTATACTGTTGTCCATAGTGTCCCGTATAAACTAACCAACTCTCTATGACGAAATTATAGCCCAGGTGCTATACATACCACACAGTATGTGTACTTCCACAATCATAGCCCGCAGGATATGTCTGCCCTGGCCTTTCACTTTTAATGACAGGGTGTTTCAGCAAGGATTCCGTTTCTCCCTCGTCCGCACTTCCCGGCACTGACGTTGTATCGGTGCATGCGTTTCTGGGCTCTGAAATTATGGGGAATCAAGGTTATTCGTTACCGAGAGTAACATCGTCCATTCCGACCTTCGAAGCAACGAAGACACATCGTCTTCCACGTTTCATGTTCATGATTCTTTGACAGGGAGGAAGCCAACTTGACAGCAAGCTGCAGAGAGCCGTGTCCAGCGCCACGAGGCTGCCTTCACGTGGCAGAAGCAAGCACCAACTGGAACAGGGTTGTGAGCAGCGAGCGAGCAGCGCTGGAGCAGCGCTGCACAGCAGTTGGCGACCTGATGACCTGACAAGCGAGAACGCAAGCACAGCGAACCAGCGAACCAGCGAACCAGCGACAGCCAGCCCCTCCTTGGCGTGAAGCCCGGATAGGCAAGTGGGGATAGTGTGTGTGGAACCCAGGTCGGGCCCGCCCCCTTACCGGCAACCCCTGGCCCCATTAAAATGCGGTCCACGGTGTTGAGCGAGGATCGACTCGCCTGCACCGTTTTGAAGGCCTTGCATTGGCTGATTCCATTCCCCTTCCTTCCATTTCGTTGATTGTCTTCGTTGTTGTCGCCGTTGTTGTTCTTGTCTTTCGCTGTTGACGGCAGACAAGCAACGGGGAGAAAGAAGACAGAAGACCTCTGACGCTTTCATTCCAACAACCTGACCTCCAACAGCTTTATCTCTCCTCACTTTGTCGTCGTCGATTCATGCACATGCACCGCTCGTTTTGAACTCCGTTTCGGGGTGATTCTGGTCTTCGATCTTCTACAACCCTTCTACGGGTACCGATACCACTACCAGCTCTTCCTCTGCTTACGAAGTACGGGACACCCGGCTTTCTGGACAATATCCTCCTCGAAAACAGCGCCCTTGTCTGCACCCGCTCTTCCGTCTCGCGGATCGTCCTCCCTGCCGGGACACACCGGCCCTTCTCCTTCGTGCGACTCCCTCTAGGGATTCGCAGACCCAACTGATCTTCACGGCCGGCACTCCGTTCACTTGTTATCTCCCCCGACATCCCCTTCGCCAGAATAACGTCCTTGGTCGCTAGGTCAGGTCGAACACAGCGTCCAACATGGCTTCGTACGTAACGTTAAATGGAATCTTGGTCGTTATCTGCAGCTGGCTAACTGCCTCTCCCCTGACAGCCTATTTCGTTCCTTCTGGCATGTTATGACCAGCAATGACCGACGTTCGTGTTCCCCATGCCTGTGTTATTTCTGACATTCTCTGACCCGGTCTCCCCAGACTCCGACTACAACTCCCCAATCCGAACCGGTCGCCATGTCCCTCTGGGTGCTCGCAATCCCCTGACTTCGATCGCAACCGCCGGCGAGTCGCGCTCTGACATCACATCCCCATACCACGATGATGCCCACCATTCCGGTTTTGACCCAAACGGCGCACCCAGCCCAAGAAACAGCATTCCCTATTCGCCAGGCATGAGGTCACAGGCCGCCGCGAACGATGCCTTCGAGATCGCGAGTCCGACCGGCTCAATCCCCATGCAGTCCTTCCAAGATGGCATGCCGCCCCCACCCCCGGTCTCCGCTTCGTGGAAGAAGATCGACGCCTGGGCCGAGGAGAATTACCCGGAACTGTTTGACCAGCTCTGCGAGGGCTGCACCATCAATGACCTGAACGAGCTGGAGTACCAGCTGGATTGCTCGCTTCCCCAAGATGTCCGCGAGTCCCTTCAGATCCACGATGGCCAAGAACGTGGCGGCACCCCCACGGGTATCATATTCGGCCACATGTTGCTCGATTGCGAGGAGATTGTCCAGGAGTGGGAGAACTGGAGAAAGGTCAACCAGGATATTTTGATGACGGAGCCTCCGTTCAACCGACCACCACCAGCTACCGCATCATCGTCCAAGTCTGCAGCCGCCGGAAGCAGTCAGGCTTCAACTTCAGCAGCCGCTTCCTCCAGCTCAGCACCGACATCCCCCCGGCGGGCCAACTGGCGCGAAGAGCTTCTCGCCCGCCAGAACTGCGTGCCCCCAGGCACAATCCAAAAAGCCTACGCCCACCCAGCCTGGATCCCCCTCGTCCGCGACTGGGGCGGCAACAACCTCGCCGTGGACCTCGCGCCCGGCCCGAACGGCCACTGGGGCCAAGTCATCCTCTTCGGCCGCGACTACGACACCAAATACGTGATTGCCCGTTCGTGGGCCGCCTTCCTCGCCATTGTCGCCGACGACCTCAACAGTGGCCGCTGGTTCATCGACGAGGACTCGGGCGAGCTCAAGCTCCGTGAGTTCAAGACTACCCGCGTCGAGCCCAGCTACTTCGACATCCTTCGCTGGCGTGTGGATCAGAAGTATGGGCGTACCGCGGCCGCGGCTGCTAAGCGGAGGTCGATGGCGCCTAGTGTTACGGGTGTGCCGGGTGCCAGCTCGCTTAGTGCGCCGACTTCACCTTATGTCACGCCTGCGGATGGTCATGGTGAGCCCCAAAGGGGTAGGTCCATCCAGAGGCTGAAGTCGTCAATTTCACCTATTCCGAGTCCAATTCGCCCGGCGGGGTATGGGAAGAGTACGCCTCTGGCGCATATTACGGAGGAGGCGGGGCCTAGTGGGAGTGCGGAGGGGACGAGTAGCTCTGCTGCGGTGGGTAAGGAGAAGCTTGTTGAGGTTGATACGCCACGGCAGAGTGGGGAGGAGAAGAAGAGGGATGCGGCGGGTGAGGGTCAGCAGAAGCAGGAGGAGAGTAAGGCGGAGGCTTCGTCAAGTAGTAAGACTGCTGAGGGGGAGGGGGATGGGATGAAAACTATTGAGATCTAAATCCCATGCTCGTAATTTGAGTAACGAGGCCTCTGACTGAGAGCGGCCCGCCATCTCAAAACCCCCTCCCCCCATAGGAGTCCGCAAATCAGCTACAGTTGAGGATTGACCTCGTCACAGCCAGCCGCCTGGATTAGGAAGGTCAAGGAAACAGAAAAGGAGGAAAAGGAAGGAATCGGCGCATTAAATACAAACATCACATACTAATTGAAACCTGATTTACATCGACACAAGGGGGATCTTTGTTTTCCACACGGCGTCTTTCGGGGTTGGGGATACAGTCGGTTGGGGGATCATTAATTCCGTTTTCTACTTTACCTAAACTTCTTTTCTTGTTGAGTTGGGGGGTTGCCTAGGTATCGGCTCAGTGCTCTTCTTCTCCGCAATCGATCATCTTGACCGTTGCTCTTGCTGTTCGGGAGGAACTGGAGGAGCACGAGTAAAGCACTGCTGCTGGATGCCTAGGTCTCTTACCTACTTCTTTGTTGCTGTACATTATACTTGGTCTAATTGTTTACTAATGACCTTGCTTTCATCGACTGTTTCCTTTGACTCTTAATGGTGCTTTGGTACTCTGGAGGATCTGGAGGGAGGATCTCAAAACGGGCTGAACCTTCAACATGCCCGTAACCTAATAGCGTGGGATCGGGATAGAGGAGTGTAGGTCAGGAGGTTGGTGTGAGGTTCCAGATTGTGTCTAATAGATCTGACGGAGGGTTAGGAGGAATATGGGCGCTCTCTCGATGGAGGCAAAGGCAAAAGGGTGAAGACAAGGAGAGTGCTGGCATGGTGGACAGTGATCCTCTAAACTTCCTCCCTAATGTTTGGTCATCTCATAGTTAGTAAAGCGATGTCTTTTGATTTTGAAACAGCCTTCATCTCTTTTAAAGTACCGTGCTTGCATATCTCCCCAACCTGCTCTCTCAACCGTAGCACAACTTCCATCCCAAACTTACCCCTGGTGACCCTTAAGGGTAGTCACGTGATTATCGCATAACGGTGGGTTGCGCCCACCGTTTCCTCCGTTACAGCCGCTACGACGACGCAGCAACCAAGCATGTCAGCCTGCTAAGACACGCACAGTGGGTCCAGCCTCCAACGTCGTCATCCCATTGTGGAGCCTGAGACGACCTGGAGCTTCAAGCAGCAGCCGCATCACCAGCACCTTCACACCTTCTAAGGCGACATCTGTTTTGATATCGACGACGCCGACGAGCAAGCAGTGAGCGAGGCGTCTGCTGCTGGAGTACGGCGCTTATTATTTCTGAGGAGAAAGCCCAGAGACGGTTCAAAACAAATCCGCGACGCAAGCGTTCAGCTGGAACCCTTCCCCGCCCCGCGCTCTACTCTGACAACAACAACCATCATCATTCTCATAGACCTGCGCGGGTCAACGTTGAATCCAAACCAAACACACCCCCATGATGTCCCTCCCCGAAGAGCGCCTCTGGCGCTTCCGCAAGCCAGAATGGCTTAACAGTATTTGGGCGCGGAACGCGGGTGTTTATACGGCTGGTGGCTTGGTACGTCTTCCCCTCTCCCCGTCTCTCCCCTCTCTCGTCAGCTTCAAAGCTAACTCTCAGTCTCCAGTTCTCCCTCGCCTTTTACACCCTCCTCGACTCCGCCGTCTGGTCCAAATCCTCCCGCAACGGCTCCACCATCCACGTCGGCTTCGTCGACTGGCTGCCCTTCATCTTTTCGGCTCTGGGCATGCTCGTGATCAGCAACATCGAGAAATCTCGCCTCTCCTCCGAGTCCTTCAGCTACACGGGGTATCCATCGAGCGTCGCGTGGAAGGCGCGCGTCATTTTGTTTCTCGGGTTCGCCAGCCTGGCGGGCGGCATGGCGGGCGGTGTGACGGTTTTCGTGCTGAGGTACGTCGTGCCGGGCGTGCAGTGGCCGGCGCTGGGGATGGGGGTCGAGAATTTGGTGGCGAATTTTTTGGTTGGATTGAGTACGGTTGTGTTGTGGGTGAGTCAGAATATGGAGGATGAGTATTCTTACAGTTTGGCGATTTAGGGGGGGGGACTGCTCCAGGTTGGGCAGCTCCCCCAGGTCGAGCAGCTTAAACGAGACGAGGACGAGGGGAGTGGTCTTTGAATTGGCGATGGAACTAAGCGAGGGATATGAGTTACGGTTCCTTTGGAGGCAGGACGAAGGATGGTTCTGGAACGGTTCATTGGGGTAATGGGCACTGGTGTCCTCATAGCTATGGCGGCTAAGGCTTGCTTGTTGGGGGATGTACCGTACGTGATGGTTGATATTCCCTATGATTGAACATGATCATCAATAATATTGAATGCGCTGGTACGTTAAGGCATGGCTCTCTTCAAACAAGCCGCTCTCGCGATCCTCAGTGATGGCATAACCCCTTCCGACCTCGGCGCTTACTACCTAAAACACCTACCGGCAAGTATACACGTTCGAGTTAAGGTTTTCATTGATGTATCACAACTGATGTAGGTACAGTTAACTAACAAACGGCACTCTAATCATGTAGAAGCCAGAAGCAATGAAAAGACTCGCTGTTTGAGATACAGCAATGCCAGCAAGATAGGTTTCTTTTTCTGTTTATATAGTTCTAATAAGCAACTACCAAGCTTAAAAGGACACAACGTCACCATTCAGGCCGCTCTTGGAAGTCTTGGTGTCATCTCCATAGCCATTCAGCGTTTGACACGATAGTGACTACTTCCCGTTTGAGCTAGAATTAGCTCACCATATAGATTAACGTACTCCAGACATAATATATCTAATCATCAACTACAGCTCGGCAAGCCACTGCCTGCTGGATGCTCTTGGCACTTCCAATCATCTGCATCTCGTTCTAGCCGCTTGCATGCAGCATTGTGTGCTTGTTTGACTTTGTGTTACCATCCAAGTGACTCGGCTGATTTGAGTCCAGTGCTGCTAGTAGGACTTCATGACTAGGTTTCCTCCCAGTCCTGAATCTAAGTTGGAGAGCTCAGAGCCGTCTTCATAGACGGAAAGTCAACATCGTATTCGGCATGCCGTTGGATGGCCAGGAGGATTATCTATTAGCCAGTTATTTCCCGGTTCTTGACGGCAGAGACAAGGACAACAAGAACCCCTCTTTTGTAGACTTCAGCCAATCTGACTCCCGAAACAGAAACAGTGCAATTTTCGTCCATCAGACAAATCCCTGCCAGCCTGCGTCTTACCGTCTTATGTCCTTGTGTGACCCTCCATGATGAGAGCCCAGCCGGAGGCACGGGAGTTCCCAATACTACGAGTCCCGGCTCGCTTACATACAAGGCATTCCCATGGTTTTGGTGAGCGAGTGAGTTTGTGGAAAGTTGTTAGCGACGAAACAGCTGACAGCTCACAACAGTGTAACCAGCTAGGTACCTAGATTGTCTCGTTCTGGTTAAGTACAGGAGTGGTGGAATACTTTCCATATCCTCAGCAAATTATGTTGACAGGGTTAACTCTGTGAATCATTGAGCTTATTGATAAGATAGACGATCCAAACAACTCAGATAGTGTCTCCAAGAACAGCACAGCAGACGGCCATGAGGTGCTGTCATCTGACAGAGCATCATCCGGAGCATTTGCCATTCTTTTAAACAATCGTACGACAAATCCAACCATTCTATCAGCCATCACCTACACGAGACTCTACGCATCAAGTTGGGGCATATCTACCGAGGAGAAGAAGGGTTATCAATCAAATAAAAAGATGAATCCATCTGCCCTGTTCTCCGAACTCTCCAAGCGATGACGTCTGGATCTCAAGATTCCCAGATGCCAGCAGCTTTGACGCGTGGTCACTGGTCGGCTGTCGTCGTCTCTGGCGTCAATCACCCTCGGCAGTTCCCACCCGATCAACCCTGTCCGCCTTCCTTCCAGCTTGGCATTGTTCAATCCGACCCTTCCAAAAAACAAGCACGGACCATTCAGAGAAGCCCTGGCTGGCCCGTAGCCGCCAAGTGGAGCCCCGCCCGCTCGCCGGCCCACTAGCCCACACAAACGCTTGGGGCCCCTCCCGGCCATCGCGGTGAAGACTAGAGTCCCCGCCAACAACCCGCCGGCCGAGCGTCGTCGCCGGGCGTCTTTTTGGTGGGTGGTGCTGTGGGTTTGCGGATGGAACGCTGGTTCCATCTTTGCTGGCTTGTTGTTTCCAGACCCGGGCCGAATCTGTGTGGAATTCCATGAGAAGGACTCACGTCGTCGGAAATTGTTCTGTCTGGATCAGCGGCGAGCTAGAGGAGACCAGGCTGCCGTCATCGGCAGCAGCGGCTTTGTGGCACCTCACATGGGCTGGCGGTCACATGTCCGAGTGTTGGGATGATGCTGCTTGGCTGGGGGGCCTGTGTCATCATCAAGGATTACCCTAAGTGGAAGCTTCTCATCTGGAGCGCCCTGTCCTGCGTTGTTCTTGTGTGTGTGTCTGGGGCTCTTTTTGTCTGGGCAAGATCCAGCACACGCAGTGCCTGGATCTGCCACAGCGGAATGTTCCGAATGCATTCTGCAGATTCCCGGCTTTTTGCTCTCAGAAGGGCAAGTATTCTCGCTATGTTTAGACACAGAGTTCCCCTCTTTCTATGCCTGGAATGGAAAAGACGAGACCATCACCGTCGATCCTGCTGGCGTCGAAATCTCTTGACAGTCTGAGAACATTGCAAATGATTACCCACGGTTTATCGAGCCCGCTCTTCCTCTCCTTCCTGTGTCTTTGATGGAGAGAATCCAAACCAAGTGAGATGCTCCCGGCATTGTCAGTGGGTTAGCGGCGCCCCCCTCCCCCCGGGAAGGTCATGGGACCTTCAGAGACCTTGAAAAGATCCACCCTGCGCCCAGGCCGGAGAGCCGCGCCGTTCCTTTGTCTCGGTCCAGCCCAGGTACTCGGTACACGTGTGCGGCTGGAGGAGCATATGTTTCTGTCGCTTCGTCGCTTAACACCGTGATGGCATTTCTAAAAGTTGTCTCATCAACTTCGCTAGAAACTTGAGCGATTTGGGACTCGCTGAGCTAATGGTAGGAAGTCAAGCCAGACAATGCTGCACATGCGATTGGAGCTCCTGCGGTTCCGTGCGGTAGTATGCTGCAAACTTAAGTCTTTGGCAACTTTCTCGAGTCTAGCCGTTCATCAAAAAAGTAGCTGGGCAAGACATCGGGCATTGGCTTCGGAGGATCCCACCCTGGGCCTGCGGCGGTGTCCAGTTGTACCCGCTACAAAGGCACTGCGGCGGCACCAGTAGCAGCACCGAAGCAACCAGAGGAATGGGAACGTTGAAAAATGATCGGCTGCGGATAGTCAGGTTCCAGCAAGAAACGCGCAGGTGGGCAAATGCTCTAAGATGGTGAGTGGTGCGGGTGCGAATCCAAACACACGGGATTTTGGGATGATCTTATTCGACCGGGCTCCCAATCTGTTAGTTGTCAAGAAGAAACAACCTGTAACAGATTCATCAACCGTCTCAGAGACGAGACACTCGCCCACGCCGTGCTGCCGTGCTGCCGTGCTGCAGGGACACCGGCTTTGGCTGGTGATTTCAGAAGCCACGTGTTGGGCGTAGCATGACTGCGCAGAGCGGTCTTTCAGGGGTTGTTTCGTGGGCAGGTCAAATCATCCCATGAGGATATCGGTATATTGAGATGGAGTCTCATCACTTCCTCTCATTGGCATAGGCTCTGCGAAGGCAACCTTCCCTCTACTAATTATGTCCTATGCAGGTCTCTCGGTTAACTGCTGGGGCTAGCATCTTCTCATGCTGACGGCTGGAATCTAAACAATGGTTTCATTCCCGAGTCATAGTGATCCGAACGCATCGGCTACTGCTCCCGTCCCTTTAAAGCTGTGGGTAAGGTACAACAACTGCAGGCACTTGAAGCAGGTAGGACAACCCACCACGGTGGAACGCGTATCAGAATTGGGCAGCGCCCTCAAATCTAGGACGCTGCCCAATCGATCGTATTAGCCAGGCACCTGACGTTCAAAGGCTTGCGATTCAGGTCGCTTTGATCAAATATTGCCACTGAATGATGACTAGATCGTGATGTTGTCATTCAATACAGTTGAGGCTGACTGTCCACATTGTGCTCTCTCCAAGTTACGTATGAGCGGGAAGCCAGGTGACTACTTGCAATGCGGCAGCCTGCCCCACCTTGGGGCTCAGACAAGGGCAGAAATCCAGGGTGGTCGAGACAAGCAGATGCCGGCAGGCCAGCAGACGGCCCAGCAGGCAGCCCAGAATTGCCAAGACATCCTTTGCCAGGGCAGTGAGGCTATTTTGAGATGGCAAAGCGTCAGTAACTTCATCAGTTCTGCTGTCTACAGAAGGTATGAATGCTTGTTGCTCAGTGTTCTATTTCTGAGCTTTTCTTCTAAGCTTCAAAGACAACTTTACCCGTGTCGCAGCCTGTGCATTCTTTGCGCTGCCATTGTTGAACTCTGGACCCCAAGATCGGAGCTCAAACCCCCTTCAAGCATTACAGACTCAATAAAGAAGATACCTCTGGCCGTCGTGCTGCATCCCCAAACAGGACGACAAGCACAGACTGGCAGCTTATTGGCATACACAAAAGCTCAAAGGACAGCATCTGTCAACAGAGATTCGATGTCTATATTCCCAAAGTATTGATATTGCTGGGAAAAGGTAGCATCCTGAGATCTACAGGAACGGCTTGACAGATCTCAGAGCCTGCTCCCCGCGACTTGACATTTAGAGGAGCACGCACTTCCACGAATCATCATCAAAATTGAATCGCGCGCTCGCAGAGCCAACCGGACGGAGAAGCGCGTTTCCCTTTCCATTTCGAGTTGGACACGGGCACACGAGCCACTTCGCTCTGTACAGTACAACCGCCTCTGCGCACTGCTTCTCCATTGGAGCTAAGGAAAACCCCAGCAAGCTTTCGACGGGCCGGCACGAACCCCTCACCACTGCTGTGGGCGGGCCTTGATCACTTCGCCAAAAACAGAGGCGCCTCTGACCTGCAGACAATTATCCCCTGCAATACAACACAAGGAACAACAAGCGCGTGTAAGTGTCAGTTTGACGCAGTGTGTTTCATCTTTGCTGGCCTTAGTTTTTTTTCCTGTGTTTTGCATTTTTCTGTTGCTTTTCTGCTGTCATTGCACTCCAATGTCCTTTGCTCTGTTTCGTGCTTGATACGGTCCAGCACCCCCCACAGACAACACTCCCTACATACCCCGCCCTCCGGTCAGCATGTC
>JAAFKN010000641.1:0-11110 GCA_011800035.1 Thermochaetoides dissita | reverse complement strand
CAAGAAAAGAAGGTAGACAAACAGAAATAAAATCGAAAACATTCATCACCGGGATCCATTAGATCATGACCAACATGCCCACGACAACTGCGACAGCTGCAGCCAACCCCGAGGCAGTCAAGCCTGATGTAGATAGCATGGACCTGGCAGCAGCATTATTGATGCCTGTGGCGGCATTGGGACCGTGCAGGCCTTCGGTAGCAGTAACCGGGTTGGTGACGCGAGTTGCACCCGGGATGGCGTTCTCTCCGGTGCCGATCTCGAGCACGCGGCTGGTCGTGGCGTCGAAGCGGGCGGGAGCAAGGGCGATCTCGTTGTTGTCAAGGTCGTAGACCACATAGGCTGAGCGCAGGAAGGTGTCCCCCAGCACGTTGGTGCCAGCGCCGGCGGGGGCGATGCCGAACAGGCAGGCTGGCTGGCCGTTCGAGAAGGTTGGACGCTTGCCGTTGGAGAGCAGGACGTCGAGGACCAGCTCGTTCATGTCGACTGCGATGGTGGGCTCGGTGAAGGTGAAGAGAAGTTGGGTAGCGCTTTGGGCGGCGGAGCAGGGGATATAGGCGGCATTGGCGCCTGCGTCGAAGGTCGCGCCGACGAGGTTGTAGAGTTCTTGCACGAGGGGATCGGGGAGGTAGGTGAGTGAGGAGCCGGTATCAAGGAGAACCGCGAGGGCAAGATCGCCGCCGATGGTGTAGTCACCCAGCTGCAGCTTGGTGAGGGTGATGAAAAACTCTGCGTAAACGCCGGCTTCGGACTCGACGGGAAGAATCTTCAGCGTGCCAGAATATCTTTCGGTGTCGACACCGCCAAAAAGAATGTTGCCGGTATTGGCACTGAGGTCGTTCAGCCACATGCTGTACGCCTTGGACCGGATAGCACCATCGGCGACGAGCTGGGCCGGAAGGTTGTTGTAGGCCTTCTTGCCAGCGCGGCTGACCTGGACTTCGTTGAGGGGATAGCCGATGCCGAGGATGCCCTGGTTATTAGAGCTTTCATAGCCAATACCGAACTGAAGCCGCTCAATCTTCTTGCCGCCGATGGTGATGGTGTCTAAGGCGTAATCACCGCTCGCCCCAGAGCCGTCGACGTACGAGATGTTGAACCAACTGCCAACATACTCGTAGGTCGTCGACGAGTTTGCCGAGTAGGTGCCCGCAAAGGCGCACGGATTGTCAGAGGACTGGCAAAGCGACGAGCTCGGGGTGTTGACCCAGAGGTCGCTGCTGCCGGTGTCGATGTGCAACCTCAGAGAGGTTGGGGGGGTGCCGATTGTGATGTTGATCAGGTAAAGTGTCTCCTGCCCATCAGTTAGTTGTCATTGCGACCCTTGGTTGGTTGTAAGTGCTTCGAGCCCAGGAAGGAGTGAAGCCATACCTCATTATCCAAGCCTATTGTGACAGTACCCCTTTTCCTGAGATTGTCTCTGTGGACGGGATGCCGCACTGGGCGCCGCTCAGTCTCCAAATTGACAACTCTCAATCCATCTTCCCTGGTCTGCGGTAGTGACAGGGCGGGCATGGACTTGAAAAAGAATGAGGCCGCGACGGCGAAAAAAGAAGTCGATTTCATGATCCACGCTTCTTCTTCTTTTTCCTCTTGGATTTTTGATGGCTAAAGGAATGAGCACAAGAGTAACCGGGTCAAGGCCCATCAAAATGTCCTTGTGATCGTGTAGGTACGATGCACGGAGTAAGGGGGTATGGTGTAGCGAACCTGAGGTGGTGGAGGGAACAGGGAGAGCGAGAACAATGTTGATGAGCGTTATAATAACATTTAAGGCGAGCCCGAGTAGATATTTAAGCACACATGCTAAGACATATGAAAGCAGTTGACTTTTTAGGTGGCAACCTTTTTGGCTTTGGGGCAGTGTAGAGTCGTCTGGTCAAGCTGCAGCGAGCGTTCGTCATGCGTCGGGAATGCACCGCAAAGCTCTTGGATTTTTGTCCGACCGAACCCGAGCATCTGTGGTCTGCGCTGCGCTACTGCTCAAGCAATGCTGCTCAATGCGGGCGAGGGGCAGCACAAGGTCAATGGCGGCGGCTGTCAAAGTCAACAATGACAACAACGAACATAACAGTGGCTTCGAGGCCGAACTGAGTCGGCGAAGCATCAACCAGCACCGGGGAACAGTGAGCTTATTGCTTCGTTGAGCTGGTAGGTCGCTCACTCCCACAAGAGCCTGCTAATCACAAACTAAGGTGCGATGAGGGAAAATTAAGAGCTCCAGAGTCCAGAATGCGGCGGCCACCAGAGCACTCATAAAAGCCGTACGGAGCTAATCCGTAAAAGCATCCACGAAAAAGAGGATCCACGTCCAGCCTCCAGCGAGCGCCAAGCACGATTGTGACGGGCAGCGGACAGCGGACAGCGGTTCTGTCAAACGCTGGATAGCGTGGACACCGAACACCGCACCACCACCGTGGTGTGTCCGACGGTCTGACGGTCTGACGGTGTTTTGGGGGAGAAATGAACTCTTCAGCCAAATGGAATGCTCGGGAGACCGGAGCGTGATTGACGATGCAAGTTGACGTAAACCGCTCAGATGCTTCTCCGCACGCAATCTCTTCGTTGAAGAAACAGGATCAGGACGCAGAATACAGGACCCAGGTGAAGTGAAGGAGGTGAGGTGATGGATGTGATGGATGCAAGGTTGCGAGAGCCGTCGGCCGCGAGATATCAAGGCAGGTATCTACACCAACCCCGGCGCATCCGTACACGCACGGTTTACTTAAAACTCTCCGCCAATATACGTAACCCTGGATCCAGGAACAGAGCAACCGATGAGAGCAACGAGGAACAATTGGTCCATGGACCAACCAGATGGAGAGGCGACGCGCGGCCTGCTGCAACGCGACCCCACAGACCACCGTCGCAGCGATCGAGCGATCTGCCGGAGAGCAGACCTGAGCTGGGGCTGGCGCTTGCGAAGGAAGATCACGACGAGAGCGCACCATTGACTGGCGCGGGAGAGGCGTCCCTCCTCGCAGACGAAACATGGTCCGGAGGCTTCTGACACAGCGCCGCGGGGCATCATACAGGCTGGGCATCGTTGTTTCTGCTGCGCTCTCAGCTGCTGGGCTCTGGCTGCGAGAAGCGTGAACCGCGAATCAGCCATTGCATTAGATTTCATTTGTTCGATCCCATCTGCCATCGATTGCCATGGACATTGCCATTGCCCAAACCAATACACTTCCTACCTCTCGGTGCCAATTAGTCCGTTGGTCGGCCGCTCATTCGTAGGGCGATGGAGATTTGGCTGCCAGTGTATGGATATGCGTGTCCGCGCCATGTGGATGCCGCCACCGTCGGACGTTATGATGATGTTGTTTACAGATACGGATGTGGTGCGGTACCCGTTTCTTACGTGGAACCAGGTTCAGATGCAAAATCAGCTTTGCGATCACATTTTCAGATCCAGACAGGTCAACGCCGTGAAGACACGGGTCACGCATCCTGCATTCGAGCACGTGCACTGCACTGCTCCACGAGCAATGCCCAAGAGGGCCGTGTGACAGCATACCTGCGCGCTCAACACCCTCAGATGAGTCCCGTGCTAAAGGATTTGGTGTTCATCTCTTGTCCAGTGTATGTACTGTGACAAGTGAAGCTCCTGCCATGCGGGACATTGCAGCAACACAAACGCATCGGATTTCCTCTCGGGCCAACCGTTCAACCGTTTCAACTTCTCCTTCCTGCTCTCCTTGCCAAGCATCATCATGCCCCAGAGCCAAGCCTGGGAGGAGATCCACTTGGCGCCGCAATGGGCTTGGCCCCCACATTCCGGGAGCGGTCAACCCCACACACTTCAGCTGGAGCGGGCCGACCTAACCGTTGAGTTCCAGGTTCAAACACTTCAGATGCATCTTGAAGTGGGGCTGATCCTCGATGCCCTCTAACAACTTCCCCTAGCGAACTGCATGGCCAACGTTTGTTGAGCACTTTTTTCTGTAAACATGGGCAACCGTGTCGGCACTTAAGTTCTCACGGTTTGATAGATGACAGCTACACGAAAAAATTCCCTCTCCTATCTTCTGATGCTGACTACCGTACGTTGCCCTACCGTAGCGCTGAATGCAGGTGTTTTCAATTTTCAGTTCATCATCTGGGTTCTGAAATGGTGTTGCTGCTTACACAAAACAGAACATGAATGAAAAAGTGTCAGGTGATGAGCAGTATGCGTAGGAAAAAAGTAAAGGAAACGAAGAACGAGCTGGCGAGAGGAGGAGAGGGGGTGTATAGGGAAGCCGAAATTACTCCTTCCTATTTCTCTCTCTTTTCTCCTGCTCGCATCACTGACCCACAACATCTAATATCATAGAAACTTGCACTGGCGCTGGTTCTGGACTAAACCGTTGAGGCAAGAACATTTTGCTTTCAATTGCTTTCAACTGTCCAGCCATTCCAGGGGACTTGCTCATCTTCGAATGCTTTGGTTAAGTGTAGGTTGCGCAACAGCTCCTAGGGTTGCGGTTCTGCCTCGAGTTGACAACAAATGAGGCTGTCAAAATATGGCTTTGCAAGATGAAGTTTTGAGCAAGCAATCTTCGGTAGTAGCGGGAGAACTTCCTGGAGACGAGAGACAAAAACAGATGTTTTGTTGCAAAAAACTGGGTATCATTCCCCGCGCCATACAGGCCATCATATAAAACCTTAATGTACCATGCAAACGGCACAGCGACTAGAGCGCCCATTCGTCCTTATCGTCATCATCCTTGATGAACGGCTCATTGATCCTCCGAATAGCGTAATCACTGCATAGAATGCTGTTCTCGTCGTTAGCATCACATCGCAAGTTCTGCATGAATTGCTTGCAAAGAGTAAACTCACCAAGCAGAAGCAACCAGAGCATCCAACTCCGCAATCATCGCCTCCCTCTTCTCCCCGCTGACCAACCCCTTGCTAATCTGCACCTGACACTCCTTGATTCTCCTTGCTTTCGCAGGTGGGGCTTGCTCCAACACTCTTTGGGCCAGACAATCTGAATGGAATGCGTGTTGGCAGGGAAACACAAAAAACTGCCTGCTGAGCAGCGGCAGTCCACAGGCATAGCACTTCTCACCGGGCTCGACAATTGCATACCGCTTGTCGAGCGCTGCGATATCCACTTTTATGTTGGCTGCCGTCTGGCTCGCTTCGTCCATTTCGCGCCGCAGCGCATCGATGTTGCGGCTGTAGTCTTCCAGAGCCGCGCAAATCTCTTCTTTAAAGTCATCAATCACCACGAAATCCGGGAAGAAGGGGATCAGATCCTCAATTTTAAGCAGGTCGCACCGGCGCAGGAAGTCAACGGCCGTCTTGATGCCGTCTGACTGCTGCGATATCACTTTTTTGGCGACCTTCAACCATAGCTTCTTGCGCAGCTGTGGGTTGGAGATGGGCCTATCGGCGATAATGGACGCCAGCTCAACCTCGTCGTGGGCTAGCGCCAGATCCACCGCCGCCCCGTACTGACCCATGCTGGTGTAGATATGTGCGCATGACAGTACGCGACGGTGCTGGATGCACAGGCGTAGAGCAAAGTCCGGGTCGTAGTGCGGCTCCTCTCCTTGGGACTCGAGGTATGCAAGCAGGGCCGATTCATCCTTGGACGGATGGGATGCATAGATAGAGACAAGTGTATTATGCACCGCCGAGTCGGTTGAGCCAAGCTGGTTGACGACGTACACAAGATAGCGAACGGCCTGGTTTTGGGCCAGCGGACCCTTGTAATTTCTGTCGTACTCCAGCATCGCCGGAATGAGGTTGCGCGGATTGAGGTTGCTCTGGCGCATGAGGATCTCAACGAGCTCGGTGGCGGCATGCGTCATAAGCACGCTGCTATATCGATAAAAGACTTCAGGATCCGTCTGCTTCTTGAGCACCTTCAGCGCCTCGGCCCAGCGTTCTCGCTGAACCCAGTATGAAAGAACATAGTTGTAATCGTTGATCGCGTTAGCGTAGTAGAGAAGTTCCTCTTCCCTCCCGTGGCTGCCAATTACATCGTAGACTGTCTTGCGGTCGAGATCCCCTTTGTGTTTGTTGATGAAATCCTGGAACTCGGCACGAACAGCCTCCAGCTGCTCCTTGGTCTGGTTCGGGCTGAGCATCTCGGAGAGCTCTGCTCCTGTGATGATGGTATCATCTAGCGAGTTTAGCTTGGCCATGAACACCTCAATTAACCACGTTGCTATCATCACCCGTTGCATGACCGCTGACTTCTTGTATGTGCCCAATTTGGTTAATAGATATTTGCGTAGGGCATCTGGTTGATCGTTGTCGATGAACGTGAGCGCCACCTCCTCAAACGGCTTGCTGCTCTTGCCATAGACGACGGCAGCTTCGAGAAACTGTCCCTTGCTCACAAGATGGTCCCCTGACGCGATGGCCACAGCATCTTTTTGGGCTGGCGTGTGCGCGTACTGCAAGGCGGCATCGAACTGCTGCAGCTGCAACATAATCTTCCAGATATCACGGTCCTCATCCCTCGGGATGATCTCAAAGATCTCCTGCGGTGTAAACAGCCAGAAGGTGCTCTTCTGCTGATCTACACAAAGCCCAACAGCTTTCTGGCCTGGGTTCAAGATGGTCTGGTCGTAAACAATCGATCCGGTCAGCCGGTTGGCAATCACAACCCGACCGGCAACGAGGCTCACAATATGCCATTGTGTGAGCGCTACTGCATCAACATACTCGGTTGACAGCTGTCTCCGGGATGCCCCTTCGGTGTTGGCCAGCTGAGCCCGCGGAAGCAGCTTGGCCTCGGCAAAGACCTTGGCCCCTAGCTCAGACAGAGGGCCCTTGATAAGGAGTTTCCCATGATACACACCGTGTGATGACAACCAGGCAAACGTGCGCTCAGCAACTTCATCCTCACGAAATCGGGGTGACGGCTGCTCTGCGTCTGGCGACACAACCAACATAGACATTGCCGCAGCCGAGGCGCCTGATAAAGCATGGACTGTAGGCTGCTCTGCTTCAAACAGCTTATCGTAAATAGATGCGCCACCACCACTGTCATGCCCCCGACCAATCTTCCCAACCCAGTGGAACAGCCGGCTCGAGGTAGCGACCAACACACGACGCGTATCCTTGTGGCCAGGTAACGAGTCTGCCCAGAGTCCAGTAATGGGACCATCCGGAAGCTTCTGCACGAGCTTTAGGTATTTGTCCTCCCGGCGGTAAAATTCTGTAGAGGTCTCAATGTAGGCCTCGTAGATGTTGCCATCTGCGGCGCCAATGAGGATTTCGCGCGTTGACTGGGTAGGAAGCGCAGGACTCCAGGCGATGCTTTCGATTACGACGCCACGCAGACGGGCAAGCGGCCGTGGCTGGCGTGACTGCGAGTGTAGATAGTAGTTCTCGCCAAGGGACGTGCAAATGATGAGGTGCGAGGCGGTTGGGTCCAGGAACATGCGCCGAATGACGCCTACCTCCGACGGCTTCTTGGGGAGATCGATGTCTGGGAACAACAGAAAAAATCAGTAACTGCCTTTTCCAAGAGCGGAATATAGGGGGATATGGAATGGAAGATGCACACACCATCGATGTCCTCTGGTTTGTTGAGATCGATCCGCAATATCCTGCCGTTGGAGAGAGCGATGACGAGGACGTTGTTGGCAGCTTGGCCGGCCACAAAGTCGGCGGCGACAGAGAACTGGAGCTGGACAGGCAAGACATCGAAGATAGGGAGGGGAGGGTCGGCGAGCTGGAGGTCGGCCATGGCGTCGGCGGCGGCGAAGCCGCTGGACGGATCGAGCGCCATTGTGACGGGAGGGTTATGGCGTCAGGACATCAGATACGTATCAGATCCGCATGTTGAATCGGGCAAGGCAAGCACTTGGCTTCCAAGTCCGAGATGAAGTGTTAGTATTGGGTATGGTCGGTGATTATGTGCGAGTTGCTGAGGTTGATTAGGCGTTCCAAGCTGCCGGGACTGCTGCGTTCATGGGTGACACCGTGGAAGGTGGTGCGGGAGGAGGTCGGCGTCGCCACCGTGCCAGCTCCTCTCTGTTGTGACCCCAGCAGCTTAGGCAAGGCATGAGCTCAAGAGTTGGGGCTTCCCCACAGCAGCTCCCCACACATACTGAAGTACCGTGTACTTATAAGGCACAGAGAGCCTCCCAAGTCCCGACTGACCGTTGTGGCATTCCATTCCGCCTGGCTCGCATTTGGATTGGACGAGATCCTCCCTATTTATCCCTCAAGAGGACATCCATTTTATTTAAACTGCAATGCATTGTACCGATTCACCTTGCAGATGAGCCGGTTCGCTGGCAGAAATCGCTGGTTATGACCTAGCGCATGGCATGTCAGGTCTGGTACTAGGTACTTCATTTCAACATCATCTTACTGGAGAAATACCCCGCCATCCCCCCCAATTTCATCTTCTCTCCGTTCGCCACCCTTACCATCTCCGCTCTTCTCCTGGCTGCCGTTAAGCTGTTTGGTCAAAGTCATCCAAGACCATCATGTGCACGCCGATCTGAATCCTGGGTCCTTGGAAGCCCAATGGGTACGTAAACGCATTATGTACACGCAAAGAGCTGATGGGTATCTATATGACTGTCAACATGTCCTCTCCTGTCCTGTATCATGGCGCAAACTACCAGTAAGTAGGTAGGTAGGTAGGTCGGTAGGTACCTTGGGTATGCTTGCCGCTCGCTGCTCCGCGCCACTGCTTAACGATGTGGAAAAATCTCGGAACTTACTCCCGTCATCCATCCGTTCCCTCACCTTTCTCACCTCTTCATCCTCCATATGGACTTCCCAACACCAACCAACCAACCGTGCCCCTAACCTGCTCGTCGAAGTCCCAGTAGGCTCTGATTAACCGGCAGAAGCTAAGGTCGTTTTTCCATTGCCAACTTATGCAAGCTTATGAGCACATGACGCCTTCTCAGGCACAACATCACCCTCAGCGGTTGCGCTCTTATCCCCGCCTAGCTCTAGGATCTCGCCGTTCTCGTTCAGTGCCTTGGCCGTCCACTGCCCCGCCACAAGCGGCTTGCGGGCGATGACAAAGCGAGCT
This sequence comes from Thermochaetoides dissita, assembly GCA_011800035.1. Classification (NCBI taxonomy): domain Eukaryota; kingdom Fungi; phylum Ascomycota; class Sordariomycetes; order Sordariales; family Chaetomiaceae; genus Thermochaetoides; species Thermochaetoides dissita. The sequence continues at coordinate 2,106 of JAAFKN010000641.1, read as the reverse complement.
TTAATAGCGAACCTTTCTGTACGGGTTGCGTCAGAAGCAATCACCTTGATTTCGTTTCCAGCCTGTTTGCAAAGGTCCACCACATCCTCGAAATCCCAATCGAGATATTTGGTCAACAACCGTCCGCACTCAGCCTCGAGGCCCGACACCAGCATCAACGCCACGTCCCTACCATACCAGTCATTCTCGAGGGCCCCAATGCCAAGCTCGTACACCTGTTCGTGGAAATCAACAAAGCCCACATCCGTCAGTCGTTGCTGCTCAAGGTGCCGTCCATCACGGGGCTTCCCGGTCAGCTCCACGGCCTCCCGGACAGCCCTGGCAAGCGTCTGGAAGGCTGAGTCCGGAGGGAAGAATGCCAGAAAGTCAGGGTCAGCAAACCAGTCCACCCAGTCAATTACCTCAATCCAGCCGCCGGGTTTCAGGCACAAAAGTGCCTGTTGATAGATGAGATCCCAGTCGGAAAAGGCACCCTCCATGTTCCTCAGGTGAACCAAGTCGAAGTGGTTGGCCGCATGAAGCCACTCGTCCTCGGCATCCTCGAGGACAAACTCGACATTCGAGGGAACCTGGGAAGGCTGGACAGGCGCGATGTCGGTGCCGAAAACCTCGCATTTCCGGTATTTCTCGGCCATATTAACAGCCCATTCTCCGACGCCCGTCCCGACATCTAGAACATGAGTTGGATTTGTCACTGGTGTTGTCGTCAACTCTAAATCTAACAGCCTGAGATAGATCTGGTTGATCAACCACTGGCGCGCCTGCTCGTCTGCATCGTAGGGCAGATGGTAATCGGCGAGGTACGGTTTGCCGTGCTCATAGATATAGTCGATGTCTTGCGCATATATTGTTCTTGCAGAGTCACTGCAGGCGTATTCATGTTAGCATTGGTTCGTGAACGGGAAAGAGATAAGTGTTTTCAAAGGGGGGTTACTTGCATTGTAGCCCCATCCATTATGATAGAGGCAGACTGGAGGTCGGGATGCAAACTATGGGCATATACCGACACAAGATCCACGTCTTCATTATCCTCAGAGAGATCCGGATCGTCGATGTTGTCACGGTCAGGATCACCATCACGATCATCATCCATTTCGTCCTCATCGTCGTAGGTATTTACTTCATATACGATCGGCTCAGTGTTTATTTGCACTGAGTGGCGAATCTCGCGAGTTCTGTCCTGCGTTTCCACGCCTGCCGGTTGCTGTTGTCGCGGGGCGTCGGAGGGGGAGGAAGTATCGGCATCGGGTCGCTGCTGAGCTTGCTGGGGTGATTGTTCACCCGTCAAATGGGTGTCATTTGCCTGGCCGCAGGCCTTTGTTTCCTTTTCGTCCATTATGTCTTACTAGTATTTTCCCAACACGTTCTCCCTCTAGAATTGATGGCTCATTGCCACCAGTCCCCCAACAGAATGTCCGCACAAAACAGGCTTGTATGCAGGAACGAAACACGTCGTGTTCGTGTGGAGTGAAAGAGGCAACAAAAGGTACCGGATCAACAAGAGATCCTGAGGTTGAATATTTGGGTTGATCGCGAAGGAGAGACAAAGGAGATGGAGCGATAAAGCGGCGGGTTCTGCGAGCGTTTCTCTCCGTAGCACGCCGAGCTTGAAGCTATTGCGCGGATGTTAGTGCTGGCGCTGGTGCCGGGCTCTGAACGGGTGAGGCTGAGATGTGGAAGCGCACGAGAAGCTGGATATGACCGGGGGGATCGGCGCAGGCCACAGGGAGCCGATTCGTTCGAATGCTACGGTTCCAAGAGGGTCTCGGGATCGTGAGATCGCGAGAGAGGGAGACCTCAAGGGCCTTCACCTGTCCACGGGTTCACAGGTCCGCGGTCAGGAGACACAGCAAAAGGACAGGAAAAAAACAGAGAAAAGGAGAACAAGAGGAGAAGAGAGGTCAAGAAGGAAGCAAGAAGGAAAATGGGGGGCGGGAGGAAGGAGTCAAGTATAGCTACAATTATGTATCCGCCGCATGCTCCATCCTGTACGTACAAGGACACTAGCGCACGCATTACACCGCGTTAGACACAGCGACCCGGGGGGACGGGACGCAGGCCGACCAAAAGGCGAACGCTCCCCCCTCCCGGTGCCCACCCGTGACG
>JAAFKN010000640.1:0-11114 GCA_011800035.1 Thermochaetoides dissita | reverse complement strand
AGTGATTCTTAGCTCTGACGACCGTTCGTCAGAAACCCCTTGTTTCCTGTTGGCTGTTTCGAACCTCGCGTGAACCGCGCCATTACACATCCTATGTGTCTGATCCCACTTTTCTCGCCAGGTACCCCTGTTGGTCGTGACACAGCCGGCAAAGGTGGTTGATAGAAGGTCATTTTTGAGTTGTGTTATTGTTGAAGAAGAGCTACACTGATACTGCGAGATTACCAACCCATATACCTTTAACTTCACTTATTTTTTGCTGTTTAGATGATCACGGCATCATGGCATCCCAATCAAAATTTCCGCTGCCCCATAACTCATTGAGATTATAGCCTAAAGCCTCAAGGCTAAACTCAGGGTTCAATGGCTGGATCTGCTACGAGTAGGAAAATACAATCGTTAGCAGGACGTCACACAAACGGGAGCCGTCAGTAACGTCGGAAACCAACCTGAGGTAGACCAGACGGGTCAGCTGCATTCGGCATCCACCACGGCGTACCAGGGACTTCGACCTGGTTTGCGCCGCCCACGGCACCCTGTTGTGAAGAGGATGGCGGGAACGGTGTGACGGACTGGATGGACTGCTGTCAAAATCAAACCTTCATACAAAAGACTATTGGAGGCGGGGTGTGCTGTGTTGTGACGAACCTTCGACCTCATATAGCCCCCTTCACCAGCAGACCCATTCGGCAGCTGAGGACCGTATGGCATGCCTGGCATTCCTCTGCTTTGCTGCTGATGTTGTTGCTGATCATTGGGCGCCGACCCCTGAGGCACGCCGCTACAACAACCCGCAACACCAAGTCCAAGTGACTGCTGAGACCCAGGCGGGTCTTGACCAGCCAAAAGTTTATAATGCAAATTGATAAACCTCTCCGCGCTGGCAGCCTTTGCCGCCTCGGGCGTCTTAGTCCCGAGGTGGGCCTCCAGCAACCCAAACGCGGCACACATGATGCTGTACCCCCACGGCTCGTTGTTGCCACAGCGCAGGATGCGGTCCTCCTTCATGGCAAGGCACTTTTCCAGCAGCTGCAGCGTGTGCTGGGAGTTGATCATAATCATGTTCGTTGAGCCGCGCGGTTGGAGCATGGTGACAGACGTCAGATTGATGGCCAGGGTCAGGGAGTCTTCGCGCAAGAAGTTAAGCGTGCGGATACCCTGCTGGGCCAGACGATCGTGGAGAAGGACCATGTCGCGTGCGGCGTTGTAGTAGATGATTTCTGAGTACTGATACTTGGAGTTGGTTTTGCGCAATCGCAAGAAAGGCTGGTGAAGGGGGATGATGTATTGTCGAAGCTGAATGTGTAAGAGGGTGTAGGCGAGAAGTGGTTTCTTGAGGGGCCGTCCCTGTTGGTCAGATTGAGAAGAGTCTGCTGAAGTGTCGCTCACATCCCAGGAAGGAAGTGCATCGATCTCTTGGTTGATTTCGTTCGTGTAACGGATCACTCTATCATAGTCCAGCTCCTCTGGTGGACCGGTGAGCAGACGACTGAGCTCCAGTCGCAAAGGAAGGGATTGGCGGCTAAGGTGCTGGAAGGAAGAGAAGGTGTACTCGCTTGGGGGTTTGGAAGGAGGAAGCTCCTTGGAGTCTTCGTCGAACTCTTCGTCATCGATATTGCGAGGTGGATCGACATCGAAATGCAAAGAGCACAGGATAGACGGTAACCCATGGTCAAAGGAAGCCTGTAAGTCATAGCTTTGTATGGTTGCCCAGATACGGCGACGCATCTCCTGGTTGAAGGGGGAGATCTTGTCGCTCATATGGCTGGGCTCACGGTGCAGACCAACACCAATGGCATCCTGGGTCATTGCACCAGCATTCTTCCAGAAGCGCTTCTTCTTCATGGTGTTGATACGCTTGGCCAGGTAGACGAGGCATGCGATCTGATAATGGATCAACCGGCGGTGCTTCTGGCTCTGCTTCTCCTGCCAGGCATCGACGGCCTGGACCCAGCGGATGGCCCGCGTGTGTGAGCTCGACACCATCTTATCAAACTTGTGAGGCAGCTGGGCGCCCAAGCAACTTGAGATGCCCATCATGGCCAACACCAAGGCAGTGAAGGCGGCATTGCGAGTTTCTCCGGGCTGCCAGAACTTGGCGTAGTCACGTCGAAAACTGGGAATATGCACGATGCGGTGCACTTGCTCGAACTGTTCCAGATAGATGGACACCAGATTGTCTGTCTCCTCTCTAGATGGTAGCAGGGCTTCTAGTTCCGGGTCGGGCTCACGGAAGCGCCGCTCCCTTTCCTCAGCCCCTTTCTTGCGGTCCTTGGGGCGATGGATATGCAGTGGGCGCAGCCATTCCTCTGACGTTTCCTTCATAAAGGGGCACAGCCCACTGAGTTCCTGGAATGCCAAGAATGCGCTGGCGGGACCATAGTAGCGAGTCTTGAACTCCTTACCCCTGAAGAAGCGTAACTCTTCGCGATCCGCAGAGGTCTCTTGGGTCTGCAGAAACGGAGGCACTTCGACCTCCCGGCGCTGCTCCTGCTCAGCCTGCTCATCGTTTCCCTGCTTCGCTTCCTGAGGAGAGCGTTCTTGGAGAGTGCTGCTGCCATCGACCGAGGGAGCTTGGGCCTGCTTGAGTAAGAGAGATTTGAGCTGAGCGACCTCAAGCTCGAGTCGGCGGATCCGGTCCGAGTCCCGGGTGTCCTTACGGAAATACGGCGACTCGCCCCCAGTGCTGGGTAGGGACAGAGGAGGTAGACGGGATTCAATTCCAGCTAGGGCAGTAGGGGTCAAGCCGAGCTTGTTCGGAGGGGCCAGGCCGGGACGGGTCTCATACTCGCAGCGCTCAGGGGTGCCAGACTGGAGACAGCGCGAGCAAGGGAACTCACGGTCGCATGAGAGCTTGCGGCGGCGGCATTCAAGGCACGATAGTCTCACGCGTTGTCGCTTCCGAGGAGGGGGCCGGTCGCCCCGGTCGGCTGACCCGCCTGCTCCCCGGTCACGATCATTGCCACTCACACTCCCGGCCCCGTTCCGATCGCGATCATGATCCCGGTCCCGGTCTCGGTCATGGTGAGAGGACTCCCGGTCGACATGTGACGAGTGGGAGTCGTGATGCGACAGGTGAGACTCGGTAGCCGCCGGGCTGGCGCTGTGCTCGCTCGGCTCCGACATGGTGGACGCGGAGCTATCGGGTCAAGCGTCGGAGGCCGTAGACAGGGCCGTCGGGGTGCTGGGATGACAGTGTGTCTGGATTGCCGTTTATCAATTGATCTGATAATCTCTGGTCAATGGGAGCGCAGAGCCATCACACCATCGCCGTTGACGTCAATGAGGTCTGTTCGCTCAGAGCAGCTTGCTCACGACTCGCCGCAAAACACCAAGGGACTCGATTAATGATGACAAATCTACACAGATGAAAACGCCGAGTTTTCCTGCTGCCTCAGTTACGAGGAATCCGTTGTTCATGACTTTCCTGGGCCTGCGAGCTGCAGTCTCTCTCAGCAAATCTTGCCTCGGATCTCCGACCATTCGCCGAGATCTCCTTCCTACTCTGGAGAGAAATGCCAAGAAGTCCCTGGTCGCTGCCTCGCTTGGCTCCTTAAAGCCGACATCGCCGAGGTTTTACTCGCGAGCTGGCGTCCTCAAAAGCACCACTGTAATGTAGGAACGAGAGGCTGTGTCTAAATTGGCAAAAATCTCGATGAATGTTGCGATCGTGGAATGCAAGTCTTGAGAAAGCTGGGGCAATGCATGATCAACTGTGAGCGGTTCGCGCGAACTGCCGCAAAACCCTAACCCTGATGAACGATATCTTAGCGGGTCCCCACCTAGGGTCTGCGGAGGTCCGGCAGGGATGCTGATTTGACTTGGCGCTGTGCACCATTGGGCGAAGACTGCGATGAGAGAAGGAACTTGCGTGAGAGTATGCGAGGTGAGAAGAAAGCGCAAATCAATCTTCAGGCCTGTCCTGCAATGCCTCTTATTTTATTCTCCTTGTTTTCTTCTTCGCTGGAGTAGAACTGAACGTCTGCGGCTCTACATTGGGTGAATTCAACCAAGGAGGAGCCGTCCAACCTAACGCGGCTAGGGCAGAAGGCTTGGCGGGATACGTGTTGTCTTTGATATTTGATTGAGCTCCGTTTCATGTTTTTGATGTTGTGAAACTCTGCTCCCGATCCGACTTCCAGCCATGACAACATGGCGGTAATTCACCAGGGCACCATGCAGCGTTTGCTTGTGCTGCTTGTTGCACTGGCCTGCTCGGTAATGGGCGTAGTGGCCATTGTGCCTGGCAAGGCCTTTGACCGCTTCATCACCATCTGGCTTGAGAACCAGGTGAGTTCAGGACAGGAACTTGACCGAAATGAGGGATGAGCTAGTTGACTAACATCAGATAGGACTATGATAAAGTTGCAATTGATGCCACTTTCAGGGATCTCAAGAGACATGGCATCCTCCTTACGCGTTACTACGCGCAGACGCATCCCAGTCAGCCCAATTACATCGCTGCTATCAGCGGCGACTACTATGGTTTGAACCACGACGACATGGTGCGCATCCCATCCAATGTTGCCACTGTTGTCGATCTGCTCGAGTCTAAGAACATCTCATGGTCTGGCTATTTTGAAGACATGCCTGGCCCTGGCTACATGGGCAATGCCAGCGATGGCTCAACTGGTGATGGTGCCTGGGACTACGTGAGAAAACACAAGTGCGTATTAACTTCCTTCAGTATGGAGTTGTGTTCATCACTAACCGTCCCATCTAGTCCCTTTGTCTCATTCGATAGCATCACCAATGAAGGCGAGCGCCTTCTGAACTTGGACTCGTTTGATGTGTTCCAGCGAGCCCTTAAGACTCGGCAGGTGCCTCAGTTTGTTTTCATGTCACCCAACATGATGAACGACGGCCACAATACAACCCTCGAGTTCGCGACACAATGGTCGCACAAGTTCCTTGAGCCTCTTTTGGCCGATAACGCCTTCGACGAGCGCACCCTCATTATGCTCACATATGACGAATCGGAGGATTACAGCAAGCCGAACCACATTGCTACCCTGCTCTTGGGTAGCGCTATCCCGGCCAAGTTGAAGGGCACCACGGACGATACCTTTTATACCCACTACAGCATCCTGTCTACGATCGAAGCCAACTGGAAGCTCCCTCATCTGGGCCGCTACGACGTCGGAGCCAACGTCTTCCAGTTTGTTGCCGACTGGGTAGGCTATACGGGCAACCGGGACCCTCCCAACGCTGCGTCGGTCAACAACTCCCTCTCCTACCCAGGGGCGCTCAATAGTGATACCCTGAAGGTGATTGGGATCCCTCCTCCCAACACTAAGCTCATCGGCGCTAGTGGTCTTGGGATTCTCGACCAAATCAGAGCTGAGTGGTCGATTGCTGCAACCTGGAAGACCCCTTATGACGGGAGCGGCAAGGTCTTTGACGGAGACAAGAACCTGCCTGTTTATGGCCCGCCGGCACCAAATCACCAGCTATAGAGTTCATGGACATATAGTCAAAGTTTGAATAGAACCGCTTCTTTTCTTTGCTCTTTTGTTCTCAAGTCTAACTCCAACATGCCACTTGCGGGATCGGCATTTTGTGGTTTATCAGTATCCGTTTCCCGGTTTTGGTTCCGTTCCTCGTGCTACCTGCCTTTGAACCGGGGCAAGTCGGAAAATCTTCCCGCGCACAGTCTTTCAGTGACGGATCTTCCCAGCCGGAAACTCCATTTCCTGGTTCTAACCGTCTCTCCCAAGTCACGGTTGGATTATTCCCAGTCTCTCCGCTTTTCTGGTAATTGCACTTCCCACAGGAAACTGTCCATCGGAGGAAAAGTCGAGCAATCAGCGCGAAGTGAGACCATGATCTCTCATACTGGCGCCCCATCAACATGTCTAGACCCATTCCCTTGCCCCAGCGTTTTGATATTTTCAGTCCATCGTGGAAGTTGCGATTCACTTGACTGATCCGATACTCTCTAATCCGGCTTACTGTTGGGAGGAGGTGAGGTTGCCCCTTCCTCCGGTTCCCCTACTGTACTTTCCTTATCCCACTGACGGACTAATTTATGGCTGGTCACTGTCTCTGTTTCTTACAATGTTTTGAAACCTCTACCACCCGCAGCGGACCTTCCCTTATTTCCGGGGGCAAGTTCCCATGTGTCTGTCCATCGAGTCACCCAGTCTCGATGTCCGATGCTGTGGCTGGTGTTGATTTGTTGAGTTCGGAGTCTAGTCAGTTGCATTTTCTTTGGTTGGTAAATTACTGCAATCGTTCCTTGACTCCTTAGTCAAGCAGACTCTTCTGGCTCTCTATTTCTCATATAGCGAAGATGCCAATCATCTGCTGTCCATTTCCCCGCCGGCTCAGGGTCAAATTTGCTGTCATTGAAGACAAACAGCATGCTACACCTGCGCGACCCTGTCCCCAGCCAGCTCGTGGACCGCTCATATACACTCAGGGGAGTCCGGCCGTGAGTGAAGCTGCGCAGCCGTCTGAACGTGTTCAAGAACGCCCTTCTCTGCAAGAGGTTGTCGCCCCCACCACTATCATCCCCGTCGAGCCCTCAGATCTGGCAGAACTCGTGGTGGAGGACTCTGATACCGACGATGAGCGCCAGCCAAATGCCCGTAGGAGGAGCACTGGAACACTGGTACTTGTTAAGACTCGTATCTGCCGTCACCTTTCTCAGGGGTCGCTGTCACGAGACAAGAATCGGTATTCAGCGCCGCTGAGTCAGGAGGAGATCGAGAGGCGTGCTGAGCTCAAGCGGTTGAGGGATCGCCGGATTCAGGAAGAACTCCGCGGCGAAGAACAAGGACTATCCAACGGGAGCATTTCTCCAACACGCCATCAACAAGCCAATGGCATCCATCCGGGCAATATCTCTGTGCGTGGACCACGGGATGACATTGAGTTTTCTGTTACACGCAAGGGCTCGAGAACGAACACTGTGAACCTCACTCCCTCTGTCAGAAGCGGTCCTTGCTCACCCAGCAAGGAGAAGGACAGAGATTGTTGCAATAAACGCAACGGGAATGGCATTCAAAGAGATTCTCTTGAAAACTGTCGGCCCAGTCACCGTTCTCTACAACAGCCCTTGACTTCCATACCGCCATCTCCAGACCTGAAGCCTGCGCTCTCGCCTTCCAGTTCTTTGGCTTCCTGGCGGTTGTCATACAATGCCGAGCGGCTTGGCGAGTACATCCGGGGCCCTCAAGGAAGCCCTGGCGCCGAAAAATTTCCCGGACAGGCAACGACAGCTACGTCACCAGTACGCGATCCTCACAGAGCCGGGGCGGATACACCACCGCTGCTCTCATGTGTTCCTGACGACCCTCGTCCGAATATTTATCCAGAAGTCGAGAGATCAGACAGTTCGCCCATGAAACTTTGGCTCCGCAGCCAAGGCCTTGACTTATCTGTTCCTTCAAGGGCCATGACACATACCGACCCGGACCTCGACCAGGATACCGACTTACAGCAAGCCCAAGTTGTTTATTTGAAGAGACCAAATTCTACACCACACCCAGCCGTCGTACCGGAGACAGATACTCGCCGTTACGGTGTCATTCATCTTCACGACATGGACATTCATGACTGGCTTGCCACCAATTCTTTGAACACCCCACAATTTTCCCCTTCACCTTCCCAGTCAGTGAGAGAAAACCAGAGAAACAGCGTAACAGGGCAGCAGGATTCCTGTGCTGAGTCAACAGAGGCTCCAATTGGCCATTCGGGTCCCCAAGTGCAGGAGGAGGTAGAGAAGAGAGCTGCTTCTTCGTTCTATCCTTCTGCTGCGGCTAGCACTCATTTGATCCAGAGTCCCAACACGTCAGTCATGAACATTCCAGACCCTCAGGCTTACCAGGAGTTTGCTTTGCTTGATTTTAAGGGTACGCTGCATCAACCACTTGTCACTGAACTGTCACTCACTTGTTTACAGAATTCAATCTTTCTCTTGATTCTTATGGGCTTGAGGCATCGCAGAAACAAACTCGCCATGCAACCTTAGGAGCCAACTCTGAGACCGAAGAGCCAGCAACTCCTCAAAGACCTGAGGGGAGACTGCCCGACCAGAACATTAACACTGTTGAGCGAAGCATCAGCTACCGTCATCTTGACGATGGCACTCCTGGTCTGGTAATTCATGAATTTGCAAAGTCTTCTGACAATCCAGCCCCTCCAAGAGTTTCGCGGAAGCCCTCTTTACTGGCCAAACTCCATTTGACTATGCCTCGAAGAAGGCACAAATATGTCACACACATTTATGATGGATCTGGTCCAACAGAGAAGCTAGGGTCGGCGGTTAGCCTTCCCGTATCCCGGCCGCTGTTATCCACCACCCATGCTGCCCCGTCTGTCCTTCTCGACATCACGGCGGTGCCTTCCTGTTGCGCTCAAGTTCATCACTCAACGCGGGTGATCCATCGACATTCTTCAGCTCCAGTTTCGTTCATACATAGGCAAGAAGCGACACAACTGAAGTCAATCGCTGGCGCACTCACTGCTACCCCAGGGCAGAAGCAGGATAGCGGCGAATTGGTCAGGAAGCCACTCACCGGGAAGTTGACTGAAGTCGTCAGGCTGGGTCTGGAAAAGCTTGTCCCAACAAAAGCCATGTCCATGTCTCCAAAAACATGCCCCAAGATATCTGAGCAGGATGAGGAAAGTGATTCCAAGGACATAAACGGCACAGTTCAGGCTACGATTCTCGAGCCCAAGATTCTCAGCAACATGAACCAGCTCACTAACAGCAATATGATACGGCTAGTCGATGCGAGTCAAGTTACTCCACCTCTTGCTTTGCAGGATATGAAAGGGGGGGATAGCAAAGTTGTTCCCACTTCTCGAATGGCCGCATTGCTCAACACCGATGGCCCATCTCCCGACCAAATCCAGGAAGCACAGTCCAGTTCATCTTCCGCCGGCACGCTTGTCCTTGCCACGGCTGAACGGGTTCAACCAGATATGCATATAACCGGTCCAGCTCGCGTTCACAGGGAGGAGTCCTCTGCTACAACCACTACCACCACCACAAACAAGTTCGTTACGCCCATGAGTTCCATGCGCAATAGTAACAACGACTCCTCATACCATTCCTACCCGGAACATGATACGCCTACTCCACGTGAGGAGCAAGGGGTGTATGAGGAAGGGCAGCTCGAAGGCGACACCAAAACTGGAACGGACAAGGGTGCTGATGGGTACATGGAGAGTGTCAGTGAGACGGACGCTCCTTCCATTAGGAGTGATACAGCCGTTGACATGGTGAAAGTTGGTGTCCGTCGTCGGGCTCAGGGACTCGAAGCCCCTGTCTCATTTTCTGTCCCTGATGCTTTGGGAATGGGTTGGCTGGAGGTTGTTCATTGATGGAACGGAGAGTTTTCTCGCGGTGTCTCTCTAATATAGGGGCTGACTGTGGGAGGATGGTAAGTGAAAATGAAAGAGTCATAGGTAGGTAGGTAGTCTTACTTCGGGTTATACTTCGGGTTATCTATGGGCATTCTAGGCTCAGGAACCACAAAGGCTGAAGATAAAAAGGCCGGAGAGGGCAGTGAGAAGAAACTAAGTGTTTCATTAGCTTTTTGTTAGCTATTCCATATTCTTAGTTTCAGAGGCTCATCCAAGTTGTAATTAAGCTGCTTCTGTACCAACGAGATATCGATTGAAAGACGTCAGCGTTGGATGCGTTCCAGGGACCAACTGTACACATGATTCATTCTCGTGCCAAATCAGGTACAACGATGCTCATCAATGTTCTGTTCGTCATCACTTTCGTCACTGTAACTAAGACAGATTGCACCTCATGGCAAATGATCCTTCACAAAACCAAAGAAAGGTCCCCAAACCCAACGCCTTAACAAACCAAGACCCAAAACCGACCTAGCATATTGGCAACTCACATACACATATACGTCGATATGTGTTGACTAACGGAAACATAAAATCCCATCAAGTCCCACCCAGGTCCGAACTGAATCAGACAGACAGCTAACCAGTTCCCAGATATTCCACCAGTTCCCAACTTTAGTCCCTGATTTTGTTAATTCCCAGTTTGCCCCTCCATCTCAGGGGAGCAAAGTAGGTAGGGATGTAAATGTACGGCTGCTTGTGTGCATTCTATGTCTCCGGCGACTAGTCCAAGTTCCTCCTTATTCCTGCCCGTAAAATAAACAATCAGATTGCTAACCACCGAATTTCAGCAAAAGTATGTGCAGGCTTTGCGGTGAGTGGGAAAAAAAAAGACATCAGATGAAAATATCAATGATAGATAAAGATCATCGATATGGTCATGAAATAACCAGAACAAAGAGAGAAAAAGAATGAAATGAGAAATCAAGATGGCAATGGCACAGTTCAAAAAAAAATGGAACGTAAGAAGGTATTCCGTAAGTGTGTGGTAGCTCCCATGACAAATAGCAACCAAACATAAGCATCCTGCCTGTCCCTTCCTGTGGGACTAGCATAGAGAGATATCAATCATCAACCCAGAGCCATCTTAAATCCCCAACCCGTAGTCCCATAATCCCAGAACAAGTTGTCATCTCAAGTAAAGGGGGATCACTGATCCCTTCGGCTCGTGCCGGTGTCGAGCATAGAAAGGAACAAAAGTCGCAAAGTCGTTGGCAGTTGGCGTTAGCGCAGTGGTCAACCGCCGCCGTCAGAGAAGTAGAAGTAGAACTCCTTCAAGCGCCGTTTCTCGCATACGGCTTATTCAGCGCGGCAATCTCGCGGGCAATCTCCGCCCACTCCATCTCCCTCTCAAAACCCCCTTTCTGGGAACAATCGCTGTCCCCGGAGCAATCGCTCCCCGAACAGTCACCATTACTATTACTATTCATCTCCCCATTAATGGAAGCAGAAGCGCGGGAGTTCGACTTAAGCTTCAACTTCTCCTCCCACTTCAGCAGTTCATACGTAAACCGCAGGTTCGGCTGGATAATGACGTTCAGCCGGCGGGCGCGCACGAAGCAGTATGCCCGCGGGAACGACATGCGCATGCTCCGCATCACTTCGGCGATGCAGATCGTTGCGCTGCGCGAGACGCCCACGCGGCAATGCACGAGGGTTGCTTTGCCGGATTTGCGGCCGCGGTCTGCACAGTCAGCGGTTAGTTGGATGTTAGGGGACCTTTCTTTGGTTTTGTGAAG
>JAAFKN010000639.1:0-11133 GCA_011800035.1 Thermochaetoides dissita | reverse complement strand
GCACTAGGACAGCAACAATACTGCAGCAAAGTGCCTGCCGATTTACAGCCTTGTACTTCAATTTCTCCATTCCTCTCTCGCCCTAAGCTGGAGGACAGTAGCTCGAGCTGAAGCGCTGGTTCAGCCCAGTAATCGTCCCAGCCCCTCATCCCTTTCACCCCGCATCCACGTCCAGTATATCCCACTGTCAGACAGTCCTCGTACCAGCACACAACTACACCAATGTCCAACAAGATAGAGCGCATCATAGCCCGCCTGCAGCGGCGCATCGCCGAGGGCCAGCCGGAGGAGCAGTATGAGGCGGCGCAGGAGACGCGGCTGGTGGCCGCGCGGTACTCGAAGCAGGGCAACTGGGCCGCGGCCGTCGACATCCTGGCCAGCGTCTCGCAGACGCTGCTGCGCGCCGGCCAAGGAGGCAGTGGCGGCGACTTGGCCGTGCTGCTGGTTGACACGTACCGCCAAGCCGGCCAGAGGGTCGACGGCGCGTCGAGGGGCAAACTGCTGGGATGTCTGCGGCTGTTCCAGCCTGGGGAGCCGGTGAGGAAGCGGTTTGTGAAGGAGATGATTGAGTAGGTTGCTTTTTATTTATTTATTTATTTATGATTCGTCACTATCGCTACCTAGGAACGATTCGGAGACGGGTATGTTTGTGGTGAGGTTGTTCTAGGCTGACGGATTGCGCGCAGTTGGTCCAAGAAGTTTGGCGACTACCCCGCCGGTGACCCCGAGTTGCACCACGTCGTTGGAACGCTCTACGTTGAGGAAGGCGAGTTCGAGGCCGCCGAGAAACACCTGGTACTGGGCACTAAAGAATCGCCCGAGGTGCTTGCCCGCATGGAGTACGAGTGGTACAAGCAGGACGAGTCGCACACAGCCCCGCTTTACTGCGCTCGCGCGGTCCTGCCGTATCTCCTCGTCGCAAACGTGCGCGCCGCCAATACCGCCTATCGCATCTTCACCAGCCCTCTCGTTGAGGACAACAAAGGCCTGACGATCCAGGATATCGGGTCCCAGAGCGCAGAGCTCCGTATCTTCCCCAGCTTACCACTTCTCAACTTCCTCAGCATGCTCCTCCTTTCCGTACAAAAGGGCTCGCCTGACCTTTTCCGCCAGCTTAAGAACAAGTACGCGGCTAATCTTAACGAGCTAAACGGCATTTGGGATACCGCACTCGAGCTGATCGCCGAGATGTACTTCGGCATCCAGCGCCCGAGACAAAGCAACCCCTTGCTGGACATGATGGGTAGTTTGTTCGGCGGTGGTGGCGGCGCGCCCAGTAAGGCTGCTCCGCGTCGCATAGACACTCCGGCTGCTGAAGGGTTGGATTAATAACCAAGACGGGAGATCCATGAGAGGATGGTCAGAGAATTGATGGCCAGGGAGGTCGATTCGATGGAAATCGTTGACTCGATTAGTGTTCCGTGAATATTACGTGGGAGGAGCAAGCAGCAAGCTTTTGATTGTGGGCTCGCTTGTCACTGATGGTGTGGTAGCTCCTCTCGCTCAAACATCCAGTTATCTTCTGCTAGCGCGGCAACCTTTTGCCGTAAGCTTGCCTTAACCGCCTCGAGGAGCTCTGTAGTCGATGCATATGGCTTGGTCTTAGTCTGAGGCTCGCGATCGGAAGAAGCAGAAGACGAAGAAGGGAAAGAAGGGAAAGAAGGGAAAGAAGGCTGAGAAGATGACGATATCTCCGAGTGAGACCGCTCGCGTCCACTTGCGACGGCATAAAGGCGTTTGCCATACATAAGAATAGCGGTGCTCTCACTGTCGCTACCGTTGGAGGAGTGTGAAATAAAAGGGTCGGGGTCAGGGTCGGGGAATAGGTAGTAATCCTTGCCTTCTTCAGCCTGCGCCAGCATGCTGTTTTGGTCCATCTGGTGCTGCTTTACTGCCTCGGCCAGTCGTTGTCTCTCTAATTCGTTCTCATGCCGTGCCTCCAGTGCGGCCCGCGACGCCTCGTCCATCTCTGGCGGTGGCGGGGTAGGAGGGTCTTCAAGCTCAATCTCGCCATGCTCATCGCGTACTACAATGTCGTCGGTCTCGGGCGACGGGCGTTTGACTTCCAGAGCGTATTGGTGGTGAGGCGGGAACGCCTTTTCAATGCCGCTTGCTCTGCCAAGCTCCCCGTGCGACCGGAAGCCGTGGAGGAAGCGATGGCGATTGTGAAAGTAGTAGCGCTGCTGTTCATATGACTCGTCGTCTTCGTCTTCGTCGCGATCAACGTCTAGACTCTCGTCTTCGTCATCAAGCCCATCCTGTTCCTCGCCGTCATCGTCATCATCGTAGTCGTATCGCATCCTAGCGCTGGCCGAAATGGTTCGATTGCGCGACAGCTGAGTCTGGAACGGGTTGCGACGCACGCCATAGGGCGCTGAAGCGACCGACGTCGCGCTGCGCGTCCGGGGAAGAGCTGAGGCAAAAGCGCGGGATGATGGCAGTTGTCGCTCGGCCATTCCCGAATGAAAGAGCTGAGTGCGAAGTAGATATTGCTTCGTAGGGATGATGAACTCGGCAACTGCAGGTCGAGATGGAGGGAAGTCGGCGAAGTCAAAGTTCAGGGTTAAAAAGGTTTGTCAACATTCCCCAAGGGGTTGGCGGGGTTAGCCCAGCAACCAGGGTTAGGGTCTCAAAAGGTAAAGATGATTCTGAGCGGGCATCCATAAGAGTTTGGAAGAAAAGCTGTGGAACATGGATTAGACATCAGAGCAATTCTGAAGTGAAGAAAACACACTTTCCAATGAAAGGTATCGGAGAGGATGGAGGTCGTTTAATCACGGCTTGCAAAGTAGTCCGGTTTCTTTGATCTTGGCCGGGCACTGTTTTGAGTGGGCCAGGTCGCGCGCCAGCAACCAGCAAGGTGCAGGTAAGGTACGTACATGACCCCGCGTAGCCATTAATTAACGGTCGCGTCACGGAAGTGGGACCGTCAAGTAACGACGACTAAGAGCGCGTCGAGGCAATCGCGCTTTCATCCCATCATAAGGGTCCAACTTTCCAGAGTTCCACTTCCCCAAACCTTCCCTCAACACTTGACTTCCTTTATCAGCAACATTTCTCATCCACAATCACAAACGCGATCTCGTTCCTTCGCACCATGCCCTAGTTGAGCAATAAGGGCCATCTTTTCCATCTGATTTTGGACAATTGATCCGCAATCCGAGTTCCTTGCATCCACCGTCCCGCAGACACCAGGAAAGGACATTGAGAAATCGACAGAATGCCTGCTGCGACTCTTCCCCAGAAGCGCGTCTTTGGTGAGGCCCCTAGCGCCCGCCAGAACATCGCATCAAACCCTCTGTCAGCAGCAAAGAAGCGTCGTCTCGATGAGATCCCGTCGTCCTCGCCTACTGCCCGTTTCCCGAGCTCCCAGAGCAATATCAAGGGCAAGCTCGCTTCCAGCCAACATAAGAGCACCTTCGAGAGCGAGGTGCTGGAGCGAATGAGCCAAGATATCAATGGGCTCAAGGAGAGCAATGCTGAGAAAGATCAAGTCTGGGACCGTCCTCCCATTCCAAAGGACTGGGAACCTGAAAAGCACAGCCTTACCTTCCAGGCCATTGAGGCAGAGGAGGGCTCTCTCGCTGGCGGCCAGGCCACTGTCAAGCTATTCGGTGTGACCAACGAGGGGAACTCGGTTCTTCTGCATGTCAGGGACTTCAAGCATTATCTTTACGTTCAGGCCCCGGTGTCGTTCACCCCCGACGACTGCCCCCTGTTCCAGGCCTACCTTGAGAAACAGATGGGCATGACCCAAACCGTGATACACTCGGTCACATTGACCATGCGAGAGAACATATATGGCTTTCAGGGGAATGTCCAGAACCCCTATCTTAAGATCACTGTGACAGACCCCAAGTTTATCAACAAGGTCCGCACAATGATCGAGAGGGGAGAGGCCAACTGGAAGGGCATGTGGAAAAGCTCTGACGGCACAATCATGACATACGACAATATCCAGTATTTGCTTCGGTTCATGGTTGACACTTCGGTAAGTTTGCTTCCCGTCCCCCCGCCCTCGACTGCTTCGACAGCCAGCTCACTGTGCTCCTAGCTTGCTGGTATGGCCTGGGTTGAGGCTCCCGCGGGCAAGTACACTGTCATGGCCGGCAATGAAAAGCAGTCCAATTGCCAGATCGAGGCCCAGATGAGCTACCGCGACATGATTGCTCACAGGCCTGTCGGTGAATGGTCCAAGATGGCCCCGTTGAGAATTCTTTCCTTCGATATCGAGTGCGCTGGTCGTAAAGGCATCTTCCCTGAACCCCAACATGATGCCGTGATCCAGATTGCGAACATCGTTACTACATACGGAGAGAACAAGCCTTTCGTGCGCAATGTCTTCTGCCTTGACACCACAAGTCCCATCGTTGCCACCCAGATCCTCTCGTTCGACAAGGAAGAGCAGATGCTCGCAGCATGGCAAAACTTCCTTGTCCGGGTCGACCCAGATATCATCACCGGTTACAACATAGCCAACTTTGACTTTCCCTACCTTCTGGATCGAGCAGAGCACCTCAACGTTCCGAAATTCAGAGAGTGGTCTCGTCTCAAGGGCGTCAAGTCAGTGGCCAGAGACACCAACTTCTCAAGCAAACAAATGGGCAACCGCGACACCAAAGCGACTAATATCAGTGGGCGGCTCCAGCTCGATCTGTTGCAGCTGATCCAACGCGATCACCACCTGCGAAGTTACACCCTCAACTCTGTTTGCCAACATTTTTTGGGGGAGCAAAAGGAAGATGTCCACCACTCCATGATTACAGAACTTTTTGAAGGCACTCCTGAGTCAAGACGCAGACTAGCTCTTTACTGTCTCAAAGATGCCTATCTTCCGCAGAGACTTATGGACAAGCTCTCTTGTCTCGAAAACTACACTGAAATGGCAAGAGTCACGGGTGTTCCCTTCAACTTCCTCCTGGCCAGAGGTCAGCAAGTCAAGTTCTTGAGCCAGCTCTTCCGCAAAGCCCTTGAACAAAAGCTCGTTATTCCCAACCTGAGGTCAGAGTCATCTGAGGAGCAGTATGAGGGTGCTACTGTCATCGAGCCCGTCAGGGGTTATTATGATGTGCCTATCGCGACCCTCGATTTCGCCTCTCTGTACCCCAGTATCATCATGGCACACAACCTCTGCTACACCACACTCATCAAAAAGAAAGATGTTGAGAAGTGGAACTTGAAGAAGGACGAAGACTATATTGTTACCCCTAATGGTGACATGTTCGTCACTACCAAGCAGCGCAAGGGTCTTTTGGCCCAGATTCTTGAAGAACTTCTGGCCGCCAGAAAACAAGCGAAGAAGGAACTGGCTGCGGAGACAGATCCTTTCAAGAAGGCCGTGTTGAACGGTCGGCAGCTGGCCTTGAAGATCAGCGCCAACTCGGTGTATGGCTTGACGGGTGCAACCAACGGCAAACTCCCTTGCTTGGAAATCGCCAGTAGCACAACCGCCTTCGGTCGTCAGATGATTATGAAGACGAAGGAAGAGGTGGAGAAGAGGTATTGCATTGCCAACGGCTACTCCCACGATGCCCAAGTTATCTACGGTGATACCGATTCCGTCATGGTCAAGTTTGGTACCAAAGATCTGAAGGAAGCCATGAAGCTCGGCCAAGAGGCCTCGGAATATGTCTCTAGCAAGTTTATCAAGCCCATCAAGCTTGAGTTCGAGAAGGTCTACTTCCCGTATCTTCTTATCAACAAAAAGCGCTATGCCGGCTTGTACTGGACGAGGCCAGAGAAGTTTGACAAGATGGACACCAAGGGTATCGAGACTGTCCGCCGTGATAACTGCCTCCTCGTCCAGACCGTCATTGACAAGGTCCTGCGTATGATTCTCATTGACCAGGATGTACCAGGCGCTCAAGAGTATGTATTACTTTTCTCGGAGTTTTTGGGTTTAGATCATGCTGACCATCATTTGCAGATACGTCAAGAGCACAATTGCAGACCTTCTCCAGAACAAGATTGATATGTCGAAGCTTGTCATCACCAAGGCTCTGACCAAGGAAGACTACGCAGCAAAGCAGGCTCATGTTGAGCTCGCCCAGCGTATGAAGAAGCGCGATCCTGGGTCAGCACCTAGTCTTGGTGACCGCGTGGCCTACGTCATGGTCAAGGGTGCGACGGGCTCTAAAAACTTTGAGCGCTCTGAGGACCCAATCTACGTGCTTGAGCACAATGTGCCGATCGACACCAAGTACTATCTCGATAACCAGCTGGCCAAGCCGCTGGGACGAATCTTCGAGCCCATCCTCGGTGAGGCCAAGGCCAGGTCCCTGCTTACAGGCGACCACACCCGCTCGATTTCAGTGGCAGCACCGACTGTTGGTGGATTGATGAAGTTTGCCAAAAGGACGCAGACGTGCATGGCATGCAAGAAGCCACTGACGGGCAAGGAGGAGAGCAACGGTGCAGTGTGCAAAGACGATGCACCACGCGTGGCCGAGCTGTACAAGAGGACACTTGACAAGGTCTCAGAGCTTGAGGTGCGGTTTGGCCGGCTGTGGACGCAGTGCCAGCGCTGCCAGGGCAGCATGCACTGCGAGGTTATCTGCAGCAGCAAGGACTGCCCTATCTTCTACATGCGCATGAAGGCCAAGAAGGACCTGGAGGATGCCAATAGGGAGTTGGCGAGGTTTGACTACGATCAGGCTGCTATCTGGTGAAAGTAGGAACCTAACTTGTTTTCCTGGTGGGGTGTGAGAAAGGGCGTTTCTGAGCAAGTGAGTGACCATTGTCTTATCATATACAACTGGGAACGGGAATACAGTGGTAATCCGTCTAATATGCTCACTCCGAATGTGACTTGGGATTGTATCTGCTGTCAGGGAAAGTTAGATTTTGTAGGATTTATGGGAAACAATGGGCTATGATTTAGGAGTCTGGAATCCTACAATGCTCACTCTCGGTTCGAGCCATGTATGAAGGCCTGCCAAGCGGCAACGACAGCCAAGTTGCCAACCACAAGCAATCTATGGTGGGGTTGTTGATATCGGCAGTGATGCTTGGCAGGTGTTTTCGCAATGGTTTGGACCAAACGGTCTTCTTTCATCTCGCCAAAATCTGCACACAACGTTAGAGAATCGGATCGTCGCTTCTTCACCGTCTCTTGGTGACTTTGACGCCTGGGTGCCAGCAGCAGCAGACCGGTCTCTTGAGCAGCTCTTAGAGGACCAGCACACCCACCACGCACACGGACACACACATGCTGCAGGACGGCGCAGGCGGGAATCCGAGATCCACAGTGCGGCAGCCGATCCGACTGCGGTACCCCGCTGTTGGCGTCGGCGGTGGAGACGCAAAGGGGCGGGCTTTGCAGGGGGTTTGGGTCTGAGATCCTTGGAATGGAAGGCTTGGAACGCCACAACCCTGGCCTAGAGATCACCTGCACACCCAGTACACCTGCCTGGGAAGGCGCTGACCTGTCGCTGAGAGGGCTGCTGAGCGTGTTGGTGCTTTCCATCGGCATTCTGACTGCCCGCTGGCTGCCCGTTCTACACGGTAGGTGCTGCTTAGCTAGTTCTGCTCATTGATCTCATCGACTTTCATTCTACATCTCGATATTTGTTGTATTTTTGGTCTCTTATTATATCTGTGTAGGTGCTAGGTGGTTGCACACATGGTGCTTTCCGACGGCGATAGATAGCTGACCTGGACGGGCCCCATAATCGCCCCCAGCTCCCCCGAAAGCACAAACGAGTCCAGGATGGCAGCGACGGCTTATCACGGGGTCTCACTTGGGCCTCTTGGGCCTCTTGGGAATAGGACAGCGGGACGGGACCTAGAACATGCACCGGATGTTGGCGCATTCCGGACATCCAAAGCATGGATCCAGTGCCACCTGGGGACCTTGGGACCAGGATGAAGGCCACGGTTTCTGCATCTTTCTCTTCCTCTCCATCCTCTTCTCGCCTCCTTGGGATGGGATGGGATCGCTTTTCCTGGCCTTTATAACGCCAAACGCCCATCACTTCCCGGGCTCTCCGATCTCCCCTTCGAACAATAAAGAGCCTTTGGCTTTGATTCGTTGGACGACGACCACAATCAAGAACAGCTCAGCGCTGGTGCCCCTCACCGCTCCCCCCTGCGATTACGTCGCTTCTACTGCTTGCTGCTGTCCTTCACTTACAAAGCTTCCAAAGCTGCCCACGTCATAAATACCCGTCCTCCGTGCCTACGTGCCTACACACCGCTGGTTGGGGGTTTCGAATCCTCCATTCCATCATCTCATCTCATCTTAACCCTGTGTGCTTCCCGTCTGATAGCCATCTACCCATCGTGCCGTCTTGCCACTCCACTTCATACAGACCTCCAGCTATATTGTCTCGGTGACATTGAGCAAGCAAGCACATCCACACTGCTAGTCAGCGCCAGCAATAATGACATCAAATCTGGACGACGTGAAGCAGGCCCTGAAGGCCATTTCCGAGCAGACGGCCCAGGTGTTGTCTGCTGTCTCTGCTATTTCACAGCGTGTTGAGAAGCTTGAGAAGGCCCAAGAAGAGAACCACCGGCAACAGCCAAACGGCACCAAGGCCAACGCAGATGTTGAGAAGCGTGCCGCTACCCCTCTTGCCGGTGGCTTCACGCCGTCCTCGTCAACAGTGATGCCCGCCGAGGCCGGCACCCAGTCACCACCGCCATCATCGGTCAAGTCAGGCTTCTCATCTCGTGTTGTCCTTACCACTTATCCTAAGCAGATTGGTATCAACCCTATTCCGCTGAACTGGGGAGCTGCCGACCCTCATGAGCGTGGCCCTGTCACCGTTCTGAGGTCGCCTTCCACGATCGGCAGGCGGAATGCTATTGGTGCCCATGCTGGCTCCTACTCCATCTACTATGCTCTCGCCCTCGCCAGCAGGGAGCTCAAGGCCGATCACAGGCCAGATTTCACGAACACCGAACCTGCCGTAAATATCGGTCCTTTCCTTCAATGGGGCGATCCAAAGAAGATCGTGGCCATGGACCCCTGGGGCCACTTGGTCCCCTGGATTTTCAAGGATATCATTGAGAAGGAAGGAGGTCCGTTTGCCCCTCATGCGTGGTCTCTGTGTTTTGTGTTGGCAACGTTGCTCTGACATGTTGTTTTCCAGTGGACCTACGTCCGACCATTGCCGTCACCAAGGCTCACATGAAGCTGCCTGAACTTGAGGACAGCGTCAAGAGCGGACGTCTGGTTCCCGATGGCAAGGTCTGCATCAACAACGAGGGCGAACTCAATGTCACCAAGATCGCGGTCGAGCCTGTCTGGTATCTGCCGGGAGTTGCTGAGCGGTTCGGTATCGACGAAGGCACGCTGCGGAGGTCCCTATTTGAATATACAGGCGGCATGTATCCTGAGGTCAGTACAACTAGGACTTGGAAAATTAAATCGGCGAAGACGGGACTCCGGAGACTGACCGAGCGTTTCAGTTGATCACTCGCCCTGATATGAAGGTTTTCCTGCCTCCTATCGGTAAGTTTTAATCTCATTTTGCGCGAGCGACTCTTCCGGAAGTTGAGATCTTACTGGCACTAGGTGGCTTGACTGTGTACATCTTCGGTGACCCGGCTAGGGTTTCCGATCCTACGAAGAGGCTTGCGTTGCGCATTCACGACGAGGTATGTTGTCATATCCTGAGTGAGATTGATCCGCAACACTGACACCCGGGGTCCGAAGTGCAATGGTAGCGACGTTTTCTGCTCTGATATTTGTACCTGCCGGCCGTATCTCATCTTCGGTATCGAGGAGGCCGTCAAGGAGGCACAGAATGGTGGCAGCGGCGTCGTCATCTACTTCCGGAAGGAGGGTAGAGCTCTTGGTGAAGTGACCAAGGTATGTGTTTCACTCCCCACAACTAGCCTTTTGTGTGTTATCGACCACATATTGACTTTGACGTAGTACCGTAAGTAGAAGTTTTTGGGTGCTACTCGCAAATAAAGCCACCGTCCCTGCCCCTTTGAGGGTCCCATTGGCTAGTCTAACTGATATTCTGCAGTTGTGTACAACGCCCGCAAACGCGGCCAAGATCGTGCCTCAGACTACTTCAAGCGGACCGAGAACATTGCCGGCGTCAAGGATATGCGCTTCCAGGCCTTAATGCCCGATATCCTGCATTGGCTGGGCATCACAAAGATTGACAGGATGCTCAGTATGAGCAAGTGAGTTACACCGATGGATACCAATACCATTCATCTCGCTTCTTTTCACAGAATACTGATCGAATTTCGCTTTCTTCAGCATGAAACACGACGCCATTGTTGGGCAAGGGTGAGTATCAAAGCAGACAAATAAGTACCTGGACTCTGGGAAACGTGACAGTCAAACTGACGGTCGGTTTTTCTGCGACAGCATTCCCATCCACGAACGGGTTGAGTTGCCAGAACACATGATCCCGGCCGACTCAAGAGTCGAGATCGATGCCAAAATTAATGCCGGTATGTGACGAGCCATTGAGAACGCTTTTTGCTTATCAGTCTCCGATCTCGCTCTGACATGACTTGCCCTTCTCCATAGGCTATTTCACGACTGGTCACCGGATGACTGAGGAGGAGTTGAAGTCGGTACAAGGCCGCATCTGGGAAGAGTAAGGCGCACCACTCCCACTGCAGAGCTGTCCAACTGTTCAGCAGCGATGTTTTCTGTTGGCTGGCAGTTGTGACTCGTGGGGTTCACTGCAGTAGTTTGCTGACAAGGACAACAGCATCGACCACTGAGCTCCCATTTGCTGTGGTTTGCAAGACCAACCTGCGTGGGAAACCAATTGATTCAGACGTACGGCTCTGTTAAAGGCTATGGCCACGAACCGCGCGCTGCAGAGTCTCTCTTGCAGCGAAACCAAGAGCTGCCGCTACCCCCTTTTAGCCAATGCCGTTGTTGCCCTGTGCCACGATGTTGGTTGTTCAAGAGAGGAGGACAAGAAAGCTCAGTCAATGATGGGAGAGATGCACATGATTTACCAAGATTGTCCCCTCGTACAGAACATACAATTAGGACTTAATCAAAAAACCCCGCGTCCGGGCTTCAAACAAACCTGGGCATGTGTATGCCTCTGCCCCTCGTCCAAGTGGCATTAGCCTCCTGCAGAGGCATTTTCCACTGGCCGCAAAACCACACTTTATGTACCCCAGATTCTCTGGCGCTTTCTTCCC
>JAAFKN010000638.1:0-11138 GCA_011800035.1 Thermochaetoides dissita | reverse complement strand
CTCCAAAACATAGAGTTTTTTCGGATCTGCCATCTCGGCCAGTAGCGGTCGCACTTTGTCCAATGCCTCTTCCGGCATGCCTGCCATGATGGATAAGGTTCCTTCCGCGGCACGGGCAGCCCCGCCCGACACAGGGCTATCAACGAGGAGGATATCGCCACGTCCAAGGCTATGCAGTTGTCGGTCGAGTGATCGAACATAGTCACAGGACACCGTCGACGACAAAATGAGTACTGCGCCATAGGGCATGGCAGGGACTGCTGGATCCGGTCCGGATAACAGCACAGACTGTGCCTGCTCTGCCGTGGCAACCATGCAGATGCAGAAAGGCTTGTTGGCGACGGTCTGGGAAGGGTTACTTGCTATGTATCCCCCAGCGGCTCGAAACCTCTCGAGGGCTGGGGGCCAAATGTCGTAGCCTGTCACTGCGTATCCGCGTTTGACGAGGTTCAAGGCCATGCCAAAGCCCATGGCCCCCAGGCCGATGAATGCTATCGACGGTTTGGCCTCTGCCATAGTCTCTGGGAGAAACTTGGACCGAGAACACAAGCGTTGCTGCTGATTCAGTGTAGTCCCACTTTACTGTTGGTTCAGTATGTGAATGATCAACCTAGGAGCAAAGATGGGCGTGGGCAATGTTCCTTTCTTGGATCGGATCGTCCTACAAAGCCCCAATGCATCGTTGCTACCGGGGGCCTTCATTATTTAAGGACAATTAGATGTCCTTCCCGTTTCTTCCCAGTCTAGGACAGTGTAAAACTTCCCGTCACTAACCAAATCCTTCCAGACCTGTCAACGTTTTCCCACTCTTGTCTGTACAAGTCACCATGCCACACCCCGCTTCCCGGTTGCACGGCAAGCATGCCGGCTCATTCTCGGCCCCCTTCGCTGGCCCGAACTACCAATGATGACGGTAGTTGACATCCCCACTGAGCCACTACGATCTTTCGGCTGATATCTCATGCATGACTTGCTATTCCACCCGCCTGCCAAGAGTACCCAAAAGCACACCACATGCAGCTTCACACAACGTTGAGGAGGATCTAATCCTTACGGATCTTGATGTAAGTGGCCCAAGTTATTACATCGCTAGCCGCAACTCCGCACTCTTGCTTTAGAAGACACCCCAAAAATCCCACCCTTTGTCTGAGTTGTTTTAAGCCTACTCAATATTTTAGCCTGGCCAGAAAAGCTCTTGAAAGACAACGTAGGAAGGAGCAAACGACAGCATCTCACAACGCATACCTCAACTTTCTTCTTCATCTACTCTGTTCTTTCTACATAACTTGTCACATCCTTCAGAGCCGATAGCTCATCATGTCCCGCGCCCAATTACATGGGAACCGAACCATGGCCATCCTCAATAAGGCCAAGGAAGGAGGATATGCTGTCCCAGCCATGTGCTGCTACAACATCGAGGGTATCATGGCCACCGTAAAGGCTGCCGAAGCGCTCCGATCTCCTACCATCGTCCTCCTTTTTCCCTGGGCAATTGAATACGCTGGCGAGGCGCTCGTCCGCGCAGCGGCTACGGCGGCCCACTCAGCCTCTGTGCCCATTTCGTTGCATCTCGATCATTGCCAGACACCAGAAATGGTCAGGCGCGCTGCAGACATTCCCGATGGCTTTGACAGCATCATGTGTGACATGAGCCACTACGACCGCGAGGAGAACCTGCGGCTGACGGCTGAGCTAGTGCAGTACTGTCATGAGCGGGGAATTGCCACAGAGGCAGAGCCGGGGAGGATTGAGGGAGGGGAGGATGGTGTGCCTGAAACAGCAGATCTGGAGGGATTGTTAACGACTCCTGAGGAGGCTGAAGAGTTTGTGAAGACAGGCATCGACATGCTCGCACCTGCATTCGGGAATGTACATGGGTCGTATGGCCCGAGGGGAATCCGCCTGGAGTATGACAGGTTGAAAGCAATCCATGAGAAAGTTGGCGACAAGGTCCAGCTGGTATTGCATGGCTGCGATCCGTTTGATGAAAAGACCTTCCGCGAGTGTATGGCGAGAGGAGTGACCAAGATCAACATCAACAAGGGAATGAACAACCATTACGCTAGAGCTCAGGGGGAGATGAAAGAGAAACCTTTGACCAGTGTTATTGAGACGGGAACAAAGGCTATGCAAGAGGCTGTGGAGCAGTACATGCATTGGTTTGGAAGTGCAGGGAAGGCCTAGAACCACCTTATCGGCTTCAGAGACTTATGTCATTGGAGACCAACATATAACAACGGTCCTCATATTCTATGCTTAGATTTTCTGGCTCATCATCAAAGATGACAGGTGATGTGGTCCCCAATAAAATGAGATGCCAACACAGGGGAACACTTATGAACTTCTCAGCTTTTTCTTCGGCCGAAGCTCTCCAGCATAGTTACGGAAGAACTCATCCGGCTCAGTAGGATGCTGGCCAGTCACATCATGAAAAGCCGTTGTCGCAATATAGTTGGTCTTCCCTTCACGCACCAGGCTGTAGTACTCGAGGATGTACTCTTTTTCCGTATCATCGATTTCGGCCTGGTTGCGCAGGATTCGCTTGGCCTCACGCCTGGACAACTGGTAAGCATAAGTGGATTACTGTTGCGCTGATGGTTGACTGACTCAGAGATATTTTCGAACTCCATCGTTTGGCCAAGTGCTTTGCTCGCTGCCTCAGCAAGCTCCTTTCCTGCACAGAGCATCGGTCCAGTAACGACCATCATCTGTCCTCGATGCCTATCATCGAAGCCATGTGGGCCCTTGCCAGAGAGTACGTGGGCTGCAACAAGGGCAATGTCCTGCTTCCATCAGCACTCTGGCCGAGCGTAAATTCCGTAATTCACTTACCCCAAGAGCAACAGGTGCAAACTTATGGCTTTCTCCAATTGGCAAAGGAAGTAAGCCCTCGTTTTGGGCCTGTTGTGAGTAAAGCAGTAGATTCTCTGCATAAAAGCCAGCCCTTTCTACCCATCAGATCTCGTGCTTGCATATCCCAACGATCGGATACTACCCACCTAATGACACAAGGCGAGTTTCCCAAGGGAGTGTCCGCCTCTCCCTTTGAACTCAACACCAGAGTCTCTAGGTCAATAAACTCTCTGAGTCTCGGCTGTTTGTCCCTCTCAGCATAGTCGCAACCAGCTGCGCTAATCAGCAGCACGTTGTTCACACCAGCCTTCTTCGCTGCGCTACTCAGCTCAGCTGCAATGTCGAACTTGTCTGCCCGTGCAGGAGGTACAAGGCAAACAGTGTCACAGCCCGTTTTCTTGAGCGTCTCAACCACCTCGCGCTCCCTTCCAGGCTTGTGTGGGACAATAACTGCGCCTAGCCCAGTGAGTTCCTTTGCCTTGGCATGGTTCGGGTCGAAGGCGAGGCCTGTCACTCTGTCAACTTTCTTTTTGAATTCTTCGTCGGTAAGGAGCAGTTCGGCAATTAAGAAGCCGGTCTGCCCTTCAATTGAGGTGATGCATATGTTGCGAGACATTATACACGAGACCAACTTATGCAGGAGTGTCAGTCAATATCAAGGCGACAAGTGTAGCCCTTGGCAAAGTGAGGCATCACAAGAAGAAAAATCAGGATCCATAGACAGGCCATAGGAGCACAGGGGGCTAGCGGATTGGCAGATATCATAAGCGTGTATTCGTAGTGATGTCACATAGCGTTTTTTGTGCGTCATGGATCAGGACCATAGGAGAAGTAAGTGGATGTTTGGTCCGTTCAAACTCATGGAGTCCATGTCGGCGCTCCTTGATAACAATCTTAACCCTCCAGAAACTCCCTGCAACACAACACCTTAGAAGATTCATGTACACAACTTTAAATGGTTGACCCATAGGTTGGACCAATTACTCTTATGGAGGCAAATGCTCCAAAAGTCACTCGAATAACTACCTTAAACTTTGATGACAATCATTGTGGGGTCAGCTCGGTTGCTGTGGCAACGAGACTTGTTCCGGTACAGTACCCTTAACACACTGGGAAGGGAAACACGACAGAGAAGCATGAGTGCAGGGAGAGTTACAGGCATCAATGATAGGAAAATATACACTCCATTAGTAGTACATATTAGCAGTACAGGTGCTTGGCTGTTCGCCCGTCATAATGTTCCTAGTTAATCCAAGTCCAGCCCTTGTTCCTGCTGCTCTCGGCTTCGTGGGAGCCCACACATCGGGACTCGGCTCCAAACTCTGTCAAATGTCATCCCAAACGTGGATATTTGCGTGGGAATCAAGGCTATTCCGAGTCCTTCACCTAGATCAAATCGATCTCATCATTAACTTGTGTGTGATGCTTCATGCTTCTAGTTCGCGGGCGATGCGGCCGGTCTCTAGACCCTTTTTTAGACTCCTGCCCATTGAAAAATTCCAAGGGGCCATGGAGATTACAGAGGGCCTGGAGTCTTACTAGAACACGCTCCTGGTGATAATTCGTTCCATCTGGGTTTCCGGCCTTAAGGAGGCAAGGGGTTATGGCCAGATCAACCGTAGTGCTGGGCTTCTTTGGATCCAAGACAGGGACCTCCTTCACCGGTTCCATACTTTTCGAATCGAACTTAAACCTTGTATTGGGTGGACTCACGAGGGGCCTTTTGAGTCTCGTAATGAAAACATGGAAGCAGGCCTTGGAAGTCCTGAATATCGTATACAGCTCTGTCGTCATCCGCATGATCTCGATTACGTCACGTTCCACGCCATGCTCTTGATGCTGCAGGTCGGCCTTCTTGATAATGGGCTCAAGTTGCCGAATCATCTCGCTGGCCAGAGCCTTTGCCCTCTCCTGCGGCTCGTGTGAGGGTAGTTTTGACATGAGAGCCGTTGACTGAAGTCGCCAGTGGTGGAGTTCTTCTGGACTAAGTGCTGCCGAAGGCGATTTCTGACATTCAGAAAAGACAATGTCTTCTCAGAAGCGTTAGCATCACTACCGTTAATCTTGTCAGCTCATATTTTGTATGGAGTCACTCTGCGTATCATGAAACATAGCACTGAATCTACTGCCAAATTTGCCTGCCCAGAAGCTGGCATGCATGTCCAAAATTCTCAAGCACAGGAAGTGCCAAATCCAGGACTCGGAAAAGTAAAGGGCAGAGGAGCGAAATGGTCGATGCCCGAGAAAATTGTGGAATCCAGTGAAACGTGTCAGATTTCGCAAGTTTCTGAGCATCCTCAGGCTTCAAACAGCTTGGTAAATAGTTCGAAACAAACTGCCTGATTGCAAAGCCAAGTTGCTTCCATTTTCCCTGGATTTCTGTGTCGGAAACCCGGGAAACTGGCGCCATTTCCTTGCTCTTGATTTTGTCTAGCTCCTGGGTAAAATCTCGAGTCTGAGAATGTAATTCTTTCTCAAGCCGATCTACCTATTTCTGAAGGTCGGTGTTGGTGCTTAGCAGGATGGAGTTTTGCCGCTCATAGTCGACCAACTTGGCTTCAAGTTTGCCCAACGTTTCATGCAATTCTTGCAAAACATCTTCGCTTGGGATCGCTGTCGTCACGATACTTGGCAAGAAAGTGCTGAACAATCGTCCCAGAAAGGTATGGGACGTCATTTGACCCCTGAGATGCTGTAATTCTTGTTTCAGTTGCTCCCGTTCTTGTCGGTGGGCCTGAGCTTTTTCTGAATAGAACTGGGTCTGTTCTTTCATGTTATCCAAGCGGTTTCTCAACTCCTGATTCTCCTGGATCAGAGATCCGAGACACTCATCATGGCTGTAACTTTGTTCAGCTAAATCCCGAAAGGCGTGGCCAAACTGCCGAGAATGTCCATACCCGGCATCAAACCGATTTTCCTCGTGGGAATTATGGACATTCGAAGCACCGTAGTCCATGATGCTGACTGGCGCAGAGTCGGATAATGTGCTTGGGGTAGGGGGGAAAATTGTCGCTGAATCTGGCCAAAGCCCCAATACGAAGTAGTTTCAGCATATTCAACGCTTAGCGTTTCGATATAGGATATGCCCGGTTAAATAGTCCTACCACGAGTATGGATTGCCTGGGGTTACCTTTTGACTATAGGCAATGATGTGAGACTGTGGGAGCTGTACAGTTACTGTCGACGAAAGGATTCAACGACTAGAAGTTTGGGGAAGTTCGTATGCCGACTAGGTTCAAGAGTGAAGTCGGGTGATCGAAGTGAAGTGGTGGAAAAGTGTTAATGGCGGTCCAAGCAACACGCCGAAGATTTTTGATGATGGGTCGGTTCCCCGGCCGAAGCAACAATATTTAGGCGGCCAACATAAAGCAACCAAGTAAACTACCTGCACATTGGGGGATGAAAGATCAGGCGTGCGCTTGATGGCTAAGGCGCCTGGCACTGAGAGAGTTTATTCAGAAAAGCATAAGATGTGATACCCTCTCCAGAATGATGCAGTGATGTGGACTTGTGGGGTTCATCTTGTGCGATATTGATTCTGAGACTTACCATCTGACTTAGGTATATTCGCTATCTGATGGTCTATCCAGTCATGGGAAACTGGGAATCATCAGGCTGGGCACTGGGTACACCGTTATCGGTAATAGCCTTACATTGCGGCGCGATGAAATCTGCTATGCGACCATGCGGTGCTAACCTGTACCAATATCTTGTGGTTCTTGCAACAGCGGCATGACTCGTTGGGCAGCGTTTCCGTTGAACTCAAGGTCCGAACCGCTACTGAAGTTCCGATGCTTCAACTAAGATCTAGTCTCAAAATCGATTACAGCATGCTTTGAACCCTGCGTTTCACCATTGCAGTAGACTGCAAAATCCAGCATCCCCCCAACGCAGGTCATCTCAAGCTCGAAGTTGAGCTCATGAAAGAGTCAACCAGCAGGATATACGTAGGGAGGGAAGAGATATCGATCTCCTTTTCCCACCGAATCTTACACAACTCCTTCACGCGCCAATCCCGCCTCTTCGGAATCGGGTACGACTCGCACATGTAGATCTTCTCAGTCAACTGAATGGAGGCTGCTTCCTCAAGGGAATAATGCCTGACGAAGCGGCTTCGTACAGGCTGTTTCGTGTTCAAATCATCTCCCTATATATTGTCGAAAATAACTTGGACAATTAGGCAGGCATCAAGGAAAAAAGGCTTACGATATTGATGAACCACGCAATCTGGTTGGCTGCTCGCCAAGTCAAAGTTATATGGTCCCAGTATTTGTCTCGTGTATCGTGTCTTGAGGCATCCCATTCCTCACTGCATGCAACACCGCAGCTCACACAGGCGATTCTGGCCTGAACTTGCACGGAAAATGTTGGAATGCCTTTCATTGTAGCAGCATGGATAACAGCTCCACGGAAAATTGCCGTCCATCTAGAAATATTTAGTTAGCTTTGCTCGCCGTTGCAGGAGATCTTTGGTCCAGGTGGATTCTGAAGGCATTGTAAGGACTTACGGCCCTGGGCCCCGAGATTGCAACACTTCAGTGGTGTTTCATAAGTGATGCTTTAGAGTGCTAAGGAGGTATCTGCATCTACCAAATCCGCCAGCCATGATAATATACTGCGCGGGTAGTTAGCAACCATCTGGCGTCGTCATCCATTGGGAAGTTTTGGCGCTAGCCAATGTGGTCGTTCGTTTACCTTCAGAGGGCGATTCTTTTTGGAGATGACTGCAGTGACTTGTTGATCGACCATGCTGCGGATTTTTTTTGACAACGGGATCGAACACAGCTCGTATATCGCTCGAATTCAGTGTGATCTTAGGGATATCGCCAGTAGCCTTGAGCGCCTCCAGATCGACACACTCGATTGGCATGGCAATTTTCCAAGTCGATGCCGATGATCAGCATGTTTTCGTCACTGCTGGCCTCCGAATCCATGATGATTAACAGCCTCTTCTGCCGCGCTGTCCGAATGGAACAGTTAGTCGACTTGACGGAATGGCGTTGGCAGAAAGGCAGAAATGAGGTCCAGGCAGTAGAAGAATTAGCACTCACTTCTCAGGTCAGTTGCTGAGACGTAAACAGATTTATAAAATTTGAGCTTTGATCCCATATGAGGATTAGGTAGATAAGTAAGATATTGAGTGGTTGCAGAAACATGGACCGGCTTTGAGTCTCAGATACAGGACTGTGCTTAAAAGCCGGTTGTTGGTTGAAAGGAGGAAAGAGAAAAGACAAGTAAGAAGGAAATTTAAAATTAGGCTTTCTTTGTGAAATTTGATTGGGATCTGAAAGGCAGGAGGGGCTTGCGAGATGTTCAGGTCAAAGTGCAAACAGGAGGCGATTCCCTAAATCCATGACCAGGAAGCTAAGTACCTTCCACCCAGTTGTCCAGCTACAAAAGGCACCCATTGCTGTCATTGCTTTCAGACATCAAGATCATAAATCCAACAATTAAGCCTGTATGAGCAATATTCAAGCCCCATTCTCATGATTTTCATAGTAGCGCCACAGGCAACGGCTGAGGCATTGGGAATGAAAGTGATGAAGATGACATGAGCTTTTTTAAGAAGTATCTAAAGAATAGCTACACGCAGTAAACCACTGTGATACAATGGGCCTTTCATACGGTTGGATAGACGTTATGGGCTAGTGAAGGGTTGTATCTAACCTATTGCTCAGTGAACCACCTGACTTTTGTTTCAACATTAGCCCAGCCTTGCATGGCATTTTGTGAGTGCACAAAGAGCAGCTTTGCTTTGGAAGCTGAGTGATGTGTTCGAAGACTCCGCCGCCAAAGTGTACCAAAAGTACGCGACTTTATAGGCTGCAGCTGGCACAAATTTGAAGTATTTACAGATAAATTCCTATGATCCGAGTCTCTTGATGCCCGAGCCGATGCCTCCATTGCTTAAACCACTCCCCTAAGCAGTAAAGTCTCGAGCCTTCTTAGTGCTACCAGCGCCATTCCATACCGGCGGGCCGGGAATAGTGTAGGTCTGAGGAATCGAATGGTCGTTGATAGGAACCTGTTGAAATGTTAACTTCGAATGTCCTGTATAACCTCAGAGTGGAGATGACAAAATCCTTACGCGAATGTTGGGATCGCTGTCCTTGCAGTAGCCAGGGATGGAAACCTTATATGAGGCAGAAGGTTCGGCAGTCCCTGAGCCAAGGACCTTAATCTGGGCACACTCGGGGTAGAATTGAGGAGCGTTCGCCTGGTGCAGGGCGATCAGCTCATGGCGGATGAGATAGTTACCCGGTGCGAGGCCCTCTAAGTGTGTGGTTGAGCGGTCAGCCTCCTTGATCACGAAAGTTGAAGCGCAAGGGAGTCGTACGAGGAATCTTGCTGGTCCAGCCCTTGTTTCCACCAACCAGTTTGGCAATCTCCCAACCAGACGGCCGTTCGGTATCGAGGAAGACTGTCTTGCCATCTCCGTGGAACCCAGCTTCGTCGATCTTGAACCACCCAGGACCAGAACCGTCGCAAGTGCTAAACTCTCCAGGGCACTTGTACATCCAGACAATTATAGGACCCTGACTATGCGTCCATTGCTGCCAGATGGCAGTAACTTCGTCACCGGGTTTTGCTTCAGCCCAGAGAGTCGCTCCCCGACCACCATTGCAGCGCAGCTTAGGGTCACTGCAAGACATAATGGGGTCATAGTTGGGCCATTGCCATTGGATAACATTTGGCGAATTCGCTGGAGAGAAGCCTTGATACCTAAGATAGAACTCATGTTAGCCTAAGGTTTACAGTAAAGGCTCGCCATACTCACCCAGGATAGTTCTTCCCAGCAATGACATAACTTGTGACAGCACCGTGTGCCGCTGCTTCTGCGGCGAGCAGGGCGACAACTCCAAATGCTGACTGGAGGATCATACTGACGGCTTTGGTGTTCTTCTGGCAGTTAGATCTCCGAGGTGTTCAAGAGGCGGTAGACGACTTAGCTTCAGGAGCAGGGATTGTGAAGGATCACGGGCGCTAGCCCACTTCATATTATACTTTGATTGCGTTGGGCGCGACGGAAGAGCCGGCATCTTGTTTAACCATTCCCCAGGTTCTGTACCCCGGATCCAGAATTTCAATTTAGCGGATAATATTGCACATGTTGTAGGATAATTGTGGCTGATATGGACGCATGACAGGTTCCTGGCCAACGACTGGCGGAAGGGCACTTAGGCGAGAGCGCAGATTAATATAAAGTAGCCGCCTCATTGATAGCGTTCACAGGCTCCTCCTTTTGTTCCGGAATCAAGTGCCGATTCCTTTTCCTTGAATATTACATTCAGCCCCCTCTCATAACATGACTCCAGCGCCGTTTTGCCCCATTTTTTTTCCTTTTCCAGACGGGCCACAAACATGCTTTTCCGCGCTTGGAAGTTGTCGATGCTCTTTCACTCGGTCTAGCATTCGCCGTATTGTCGTATATGGGGAGGATGTCAATGTAGTTGAGATCGGAAGAGAGGTGACCCGACCATACCGCACCCCTCATGGTCTAGTGGACACCAGTGAAAGCGAGTAGCTGTTAAGGCATCATTAGAGATTCGCTGACCGAACACTCCCATATTGATGTTGGATCTCAGAAGGCAGGTGATGAGCATGGAGCATTTCGGCAGAGAGCGGACCATCCCCTGGATATTGATCCTTCAGCTGCAAACTCCTTTGATTGAATGAGTTTATTCGCCAATACTTTGATTTAAAGAACTCACTGATCCTGGCTAGAGCTGCCAGTAATCTACAGTATCTACTCGCGATTGAACTGAAACGACCGAAAACAGCACACAACCGAGACTGAATTCGAAGGACTCCAAGGAGAGCTACCACCGAACTTGTTCTACAAAGTATTTGAGTCTGCCCTGCTCAGTTCCAGCTTTCTGGCCAACCAACAGAGGCCAAATATCAACATATCTCTTTGTGTTGCTGCCGCTGGACGCTCTAACCATTCGTCAAGCCGAGACAAGCTCTCGGGCCTTAAGCTACAGCATAAGCGTAATCCTAATAAGTCTTCACTCGTCCTTAACTTACCTTGGCAATATCTCCGCATTTATGACCTTCAAGATGCGCGGGAAAAGAGCTGCACGTCGGGCCGTTGGGCTTCAACGTACAGCATCCCCCACTCTACCGGACTTCATCTGGCCAACCTTGACACTTTTTGCCGTGATATGATGGCCAAGATCCCGAGAAAGAACACGGATCTAGCAGGTACTCGAGTGTGTATCCAAAACGGCCCGATTTCGTTGATGATGATGATACCAGAGAGTAGGCTGACTCCAGCGGCTCCT
>JAAFKN010000637.1:0-11144 GCA_011800035.1 Thermochaetoides dissita | reverse complement strand
GGGGTATGTTTTCGGGATGGGATACCACCTTTTCATGTCAGAATGAGCACGCAATCAGAACATGGCGTTTGGGTATTGCTCTTGTGTATATATGTTCATAGCAGTGGTTTCTGGCAAGTTCGCACATAGCAAGGTTCAGGACAATCAGAAGAATCAAGACAAAGATCATCGCGGAGACCCCCTATCCACATGTCGACTGACGAGTATATTTTCTCCGCGACTATGCAATGACCCAGGTCAGAAACCCATTCCCAAAAGCTTCCACGATCTCAATGCATTATAATGCCGGTATAATGAGGGCCAAACCCAGGCCTGCGCCTATTCTTCCATTATATGCACAAATCAGAGAAGAGATGTGTGTGTGTATACCTAACAGACAAAACCCGCAAAGAACATATCTGTAAAGTCAGCAGGCCTCCCTCCCACCCGCATCTTCCAGTCACCCAATCGCTTTGCCCGGATACCAATGACTTGACCGAGATGATGATGGTATCCCACTTCCAGTAATCCATCCATCTCATTGATTCATTGGACCCATTCGTTTAACCCAATCCGATTCCATCATTTCGTTAACCATACATTCATCACAATTCAATGGTATTCTCTCATTCATATCCATCTCATCACCAAATCTCATCCTTTCCTGAGCACTGGCGTTCCATCGCTGTTGCCAGCCGGTCCTGTCATGACCTTTCTCCCAGCCTCCCTTGTAACTGTAATACATCCATCAAACCGTTCACGTTGCACACATGGCGCCGTCGCCGTCATAATATAGTCGCAGCACTCGTTGAGTCATCCGTCGTCTACAAAGGCCGTATCAAGTCCCGAACCGGAAGAAAGAAGAAAGAAAATGAGCACCCAACTCCCCTCTAACCTATCATCCTCTCACACGGTCATCAATCCATAATATGCTCCAACACCTGCATACTCAGAATCATCACCAACAACCCAATGGTGACAATAATCAGCAGCGTGAAGCTAAACCAGCCTATCACCATGGCCGACGTGCCCACTCCGGACTTGACGCTGCCGTTGGCCAGGTCCTGCGCGACGATGCTGGCCGCCACGGACGCCGTGTGCTGCCAGAGGACGGACACCAGCACGAAAATGGACGCGATGAAGATGATGGCCAGCGCGACCTGGCTGACAGCGCGCGAGGGGAAGGGCTTGACTTCGCGGTCGGCCGAGCCGTCGCCGTCGCTGTCCTCTTCGTGCCAGCCCGGGAACGTGGCGAGCAGGAGGAGGCAGATGAAGGCGAAGATGATTGCGATGATGCTGTTTGATTGTCAGTTTAGGCTCCCGTAGGATGGGTAAGGGGATAGGAGGGATACTCACAGAAGATAGGGGAACACAATCATGTCCTTGAATTCGCTCGCCAGCCAGACCAGGTTCAGCGGGTCCTGGTCGATCGAGACCTCGTTGGCGAGGGACGTCGCATTGTTGCTGCACAGCCAGTCGCCGCCGTTGGGGCTGACACAGATGCCGAAGTAGCCCACGCGGGCCTGCAAGCGGGCGCCGCCAACAATGTTGGCGATGGCATTGTTGACGTTGTAGTCGACCTGGGCGGTACTTGGTGTGGCTGTGTATCTCTCATAGTAGATTGAAAGCAGGAAGATACCGGGGATTAGAGGTGATGATGATGAGCATCCTGCCAGGAGAAGCGCTGTTCGATATGTCAGCACCGAAGATGACGATGTCAATCATGAGGGAAAGGAACATACATAACAATATTATCGCAATCGCAATCAGTATCATCAACACATGGTGGTAGCCGAGGAATGGGAGGTATCCTGTCGTCAATGTTAGCTCGACCCGTTTCTCATTCTAACCGGAGTCGAATCCGCAAAGTATTGAAACAAGGCATCACACTTACGGTACCATCCCAACCGGAACTCTTCTATGCCCATGTTGACGGGCTATTAGACTGACCCTCCTCTAAACAATTGGATGGTGGTGTTGACAGTAAGAGATATCCCTAACCAATGCCCCGCGATCTACGGAGCGACGGCTAGGATGCAATCACTGGTTGTGAGAAGCCGCGGCTGTTGTTGACTCTTCTCGCCCCAAGAAGGTGTTGTCGTCTTTTCCTCGCCGACAGTACCGCGCTGGAATGCAATGAACCAGTCTCTCGCCTGCCGTGTCTCGCCTAACTCTGCAGGAAGTGATCGCAGGTCTCGGGCCGGGTCACTGTATCAACAATGACGACCCTGTTGAAGGTTGAGTCAAGAACCGCCTCCAGAGGCGGCAAGTCAAATCGCGACTCTGAGCGGAGGCAGACGACGGCCGACTTTCCCAACGTCTGCAGATGATGCGTTAGAGTCGCGATGCTCGCAGATGTCAGATGCGAAAGGCCATGCGACAAGCCGAACACAGACAGGCCCTGTTCCTGCACGCACAAGACCTAAGATCTGACTTACCAGGCCGACGGGACTGACGATGATCAGTGATCAGACGCGAGTTGCATGCAACGATGTCAGAAACCGGTGGCTGGAATGTGTGCGCAGTTAGGTACGCTGAGAGATGGAGCAGCAGCACGATGGAGAAGCAGCTGAAGGACAGACAGGACAGGACAGGACAGGGTTCTCAGCAACGAGACGTCTCTCCCGCCATCTGATTTTGCTGCAAGAGGAGTGGAATGCGTCCAGTGGTGAGTGGCCTGGGCTGGTCGGCGGCAGCGAGCTGGCTGCGGCTGCTGGCAGGAGGATCCTTTACGACTGGGCCTCTCTTCCCAACCACCGATTTTTT
Organism: Thermochaetoides dissita; assembly: GCA_011800035.1. Lineage (NCBI taxonomy): Eukaryota > Fungi > Ascomycota > Sordariomycetes > Sordariales > Chaetomiaceae > Thermochaetoides > Thermochaetoides dissita. The sequence goes on along the minus strand of JAAFKN010000637.1, from coordinate 8,399 downwards.
GTTTACTTGGACCGTTGGCCGGGCACTGTGACGCTGGGGGGGGCAGGGAAAGCCCCAGATGGGCTGCTGGCTGGAGCTTGGCGGCCTGCCCCAGACCATCCCTGCCAATCAGCTTGCGCCGCGGTCCCTTGCCTCCCCCTTGGCTCGGGTACGTACCCGCCACCTCATTACCCCACGTCGCATGAACCACAGCGGCGTAGGGCTTCCCCACCCCACCTCCCATCAGCGTCCTTCCACCATTCGGCTGTGCTGGTCCTGCAGGACAGCCTGGCACTGCTTGCTGTCTCTTTGGTGCGTTGCCTGCTGTCATCCTCTGGAAGCAAAGCATTCGCCGCCCTACAGAACAACAAGCAAGATGAAGTAATCGGCCAGGTTCAGCTGAAATAGCTCATAATTTAAGGCTGAAGCCTGCGGGTGATCTTTACACTAGCTCTTCGGGAAAAAAAACTATGAAGCACTGCGGGGTGTTACAAAACGGCAGAGTGCCTGCGATGAGTTTTGAATTTTTGTTCCGATAACACTGATGAGCACCCTGACGGTTACAAGACATACAAAATGTTCCACGAGTGTGGTGGGAATGACTTCTACACCACGTTGAGGAGATTTTTCCAGAAGCATAGCTGAACAGGCTATGTGAGCCTTTTGCTTTCTTTGCTGTGATTTGTCATCAGATGAGGGGCAATTGCAACATGCAGCCGCCTTTCAATCAATATCCTGCCGGATCTCCAAAAAAAGTGTCCGAACCTTCAATGACACCGGCCGGATCAAGACAACGCGACTGTATTTAAATCCTCAATAGAGTCCCAAGCAACTTCCCACATACTGCAATTGACTGCCCCGTGACACTCACCATGACCAACTTCAACATCAAGATCGTCTCCGATGCGATCTGCCCATGGGTACGGCAGCCAACCCTCCGGGAAGGCTAAAAGTCCAACACCCACACTAACATACACAAATCCCAGTGCTACCTGGGCAAAAAACGCCTAGAGCGCGCCATCGAGCTATACAAAAAAGACGTCCCCGGAGGCTCCAACGACACCTTCACCATCTCCTGGCACCCCTTCTACCTCGACCCGACCCTCCCCAAAACTGGCATCGACCGCAACGTGCACCTGGCCAAAAAATTTAGCCCCGAGCGCATGGCGATGGCGATAGCCCACCTCAAGGCTCTGGGCGAAGCCGAGGGCATCAAGTTCTCCCTGCAGGGCAAGATCGGCAACACTCGCGACGCGCACCGGCTTGTGCAGCTGGCGAAGACAAAGTCGAGCGAGACAGAGAGTCGGCTGATCTCGACGCTGTTTAAGGCGCATTTTGAGGAGGATGCGGATATCACGTCGTCGGATGTGCTGGTTTCGATTGGGGAGAAGGCGGGGCTGGATAAGGCTGAGGTGAGGGAGTGGCTTGATCAGGGGAAGGGCGGCCCGGAGGTTGATAGGGAGGTTGAGGAGGCGTATGAGAAGGGCATTAGTGGTGTACCCAACTTTACGATTAATGGCCGGTATGAGATCCAGGGCGCGCAGGATGCGCGGAGGTTCGTGGAGGTGTTTCAGCGGATCAAGAAGGCTGAGCCGGCGGTTGGCACGACGTTTTCTGAAGGGGTGTGCTGTTAGTTCTTGAGGGTTGAAATGCAACCTACCTAAATCCTTCCTCAACCAGTCTCGTGAGAGAAGTTTAGGGTAGGATAATGGGCCAGATATCCCGTCTCGCGTAAAAGCAACGAGCGTCTCGCACGCTGCTAGACATTCAACAGCCCTCCCAGATCAGCATCCAAAGCCCTCAACCTCGCCTGCAGATCCCTCTTCCTCTTATCCAACTCCCTAACCTCCTCCTCCTCCCTCCTCAAATCCTCCTCCGTCATCCCAACCTCTTCTACATCCTCCATCTCCACATCCCCATCCCCATCATTCATCATTCTCTCCTGCGCAATCCGATCCAACAACTCCTGCTGCTCAGCGACCTTCGCCTCATAGTACGCCAACGTATTACTCTGCGCCTGCCACTTCTGCCTGATGCCTGGAACCCTCTCCAACGCCCCCGGCAACGGATACACAGCGCACAACTTCTCAACGCCCTTTAACAGCACCTCCATATCTACTTCCCCTGACCCAGGCTGTTGTCCCGGCCTGGCTCGAGTCCCCCGCATGATCTGCGCGTGCAGGTCGCCGCCCAGCACGGCCGCAACCGCCGTGTTACGGCGGGCGGTTGATGCGCTGCCTACGCCACCTGTCGTGATCTCGCCGCCGGTGACGTTGAAGACGGTTTGCCGGCGATTGAAAGGCTTTTGTTGTTGTTGTTCAGCGGTAAGAGTGTTTTGGCGAGGTGGGGGAGGAGGGACAGAGAAGAGGGCACGCTCGTGGGCTTCGGTGTCGCGGATTAGCGAGGTGATGTCGGGGTTGGAGAGGAGAGCGCTGGTGAAGATTTTGGGTGGGGGGAAACTGCTCGGCGGCTATGATGTCAATAATGCCTTTCGTCTGGGTTTGATTTGTTGTTTCCTTTAGGTTGGTCAGGGTAAACTTACGGCAGGCTGTCAATGCCCTGACAGGAGATGGAGATCTGCTCCAGGTGTGCTGATAGTAACGACATATTGGCAAACTGAGATTAGGCTTCTCAGCAGGATAACTGCTGTTGTTGGATCCGAGCTGTCGGTGTCGTTTATGAAGGACCGTCAACTCGTCGACACGCTGGGCCTTACGTTGAGGTGGGCTGGATTCTTGGCATCGTTATCGATCGGATCCACCTTGATACCCCTTGATCACGTGATCAACCTCCTGTGTGCCCCTCGCTGTTTGAGGAAGAAAGCTTAAATTCAATTCAAACACTCACCCTGAAACCCCTGAGCTTTCAACTTCATCCCGGCCATCATGAACCCCAAGAATGCGGCCCTGGAGTTCTGCACTTTGGTGACTTGAGTCCGATCACCCGATTGATTTTCATGGTCGGCTCCCTCAGCGAACACCGACTACCCACGGGCCACGGCTAAGAATCGAGGAATCCTCTGTCAAACGGAGCTAGTGCTGCAACCTCGCGAGGACCGTCATCCTCGAGTCCTTAGGCGTTTCCATTTTACTTCCAATGCTTCCAAGCACCTCCCACGAGCTGCGGTATTCCCGGGGGCACAGCGTACGCCACATCTCCGTTGCGCACTCGTGGTGATTTTGCTCTCTAGTTTGCGCGAATGCGGATTCCAGTTCGAATGCGCATGCCCGCAGCATCGCATTTTTAGCAACTTCCTCGCGAGCTACCTGCGTACAACCCACCATCATGGCATTCCCCCAGGCCCTTGTCCATTGGGCGCTCTGCCGCTCACGCTTTTCGGTGGGGGCAGCGACCCTGATTCGCTGATGACTCGCCGCTCCCGGCAGCCGTCCAGCAGCGCCCATGCAGGACAGCATGATCGTATGCCGGAGCTTCTTTTCGTGTCTGTTTTCTAGCTTCTGCTCTTTTGCGCATTGCTGGCGTGGAAGACGGTCAATGGCCGCCACGGGAGCTTCTGCTCTGCTCTTCCAGCGTACAACAGCAGAACAACATCTCCAAGACGTCTTACCTAATGGCCGACCGCCGGGTCTGGTGTCGTGACTGACAGTCGAGCTGTTCCACATTTTGGTGTAGCTTGCTCGCTTGCGACACCTGTCTGGAGAATTGCCAGGGTTGTTGCGAGCATTGCTGCCCAAGCAGCCGCTACCTTGCCTCTGGCCTCGCCGAATGCACCGGCCCAGCATGGACCGACGGCGGCATGCTTCTCGCGGACTGGCAAGTGCTGACCCGTGTATGGGCTGTTGTGTGCACTTTCTTCCCCCTTTAAATCCTTTCCCTCGACCCGCCGGGTTCTCACCGGGGGCTTGGGAGCCCTGAAGTCCCCTGAGGGCACAAAAGCGCGAGGGAATTCTGAAATCCGAGCTGTCGCAAACTATAAGACATATCGTGGGCCCAAGATCAGCCCGTCCAGCTCATATCCTGCCCTGATGCGCGGCAGGACACTCGATATCTGGCCAGTGTCGGAGCAAGAAGTGCTGATTCTGCTCGGGAATTGAGGAGTCCATCCATTCATCCACTGACGGGACTCCGCCCCTCAAACCACCCGAGCCGCTTTTTGCCTTTTTGCGCAATCTGACCATCTGCTTCCTGGTGTTGATCACTTTGACCACCACGCTCCCTCGCGGGACCACGAGGGCCACGAGGCCACGAGAACCACGAGGACACCGGCCCAGCCGGTCACCCAACAGCAGCACAACGTCCACGGCTCCCACAAAGCTCCATCCATCGGCCGGCGGCGATTGCGAGCCTGCGAGTTTGCTGCACGCCTTAGCCGGCGTTCCCTGCGCATCTGCAGCGACGCAGCGACCACATCAGCGCAGCGGCGCACATATCTTAAGCTTCCTGTGGCACGAAGCGGCGGCCAAGCAGCTCGCAGCAAGCAGCTGTCGGCGCCAGTTGCCCAGTCGCTCACCCCGCACTGAGTGAGCAGTCCCAGCAGATCCAAGCACTCTCTCAGTCCATTCCATCCACTCGCGGAAGCCCCATTCATCCTTTGCTTGTGTGCTCTCCAGTCTCGTCTCCCCGCCCCGTCCCCCAAGCAATATCGGGAAACGGCCTGGGCTGCACGCAGCCTGCCTCCTGGATCCCCATCACGATATTATCATGACAACTATCCGAAGACCCATATCTTCCTCCATCCTTTGCCGGAGGTCCATGACTAGGGACCGTTCACCTTGATCTGACTTGCTTCATTGAGCAACACACATATCAGCTTTTTTATCCCTGCTTTCCTGTTTTTAAAGTCATCATCGTTCCCCTCTGCCCTCAACTTCCCCGCCACTTTCATCCCTCACTTCATCCCGCTCGGCATTTACCCCACACTTTCAGGAGCAAATCGATAAGATCCGCAAGGGAAAGTCTCCCCTTGGCGGCCCGGCCGGACGACGCTATTACTACCTATACTACCTTATTTCTTGGGTCCCGAGCCTACTTAGGTAGCCATCCGATTCTTTTTTTTTTTTCTTTTTACAGGCTGGATTCAGCTTTATACGCCTTCACCGACCATGTGGCCGACGCCAACAGACATCAAGATATCTCAGAGCGTGGGGCCATCCTCCCCGCCAGAGACTCCCAGAACAGCATCGCCTGTTTTCGGCCGCAAGAGCAGTCCGCCACGGGGGCAGTCGCACACGCAAGGAACAATTCCTCGTCCAATGGCGCCGCCACTATCAACCGGTCAGCAATCGGCGGTGAACACCAGATTCAGTTTTAGCCACTCCCAAGCTCTCCGACCCGACCAGCTATCGCCACGCACAACCGGCTCATCATCCCCATCTTCATCCGCCTCCGAGGATTCGGAAGACTCCGACCTCGATGCTCCATCTCCCGTCCGTCTTCCATCCCTCCCGGACCCACCTTCGCCGAAAGAGCGGATCGGCCGTGTGGTCACCCACCACGAGTTTACCGTCGAGGAGCTAAGCGACTCCGGCGAGCTGAACGGCAAGTACGCCCACCTGCACGTCATCCGTGCCTACACCATCGAGTATGCCGAGTCGGAGCGCAGCCGCAGTCGCTCACGCCCCCCCGCTGGGCTGGACCAGGGCATGATGCGGAATTTTACCAACCTTAATTGCTCCGATAGCAGTTCCGACGAGTCGGATATGGATGACGGCGAGGTTCAAGCCATGCTCCGGCGCTATCGTGCTGAGAGGAGACAGCGGCGAATGACGAGTGGGAGTGTCAGCAAGCGTACTATCAGCGAGAGTATTGGTTCCGATACCGACCGCGAGGACCTCGTCGGCTCCTTCAGCTTCGAGGATGTCAACTCTACGCGGCGTATACGTCGCAAGTTGTGTGGCGATCGGCGCAGGAGTAGCTTCCTGTTTCCGACGCCGCCGGCGCCTAGGATAGACGAGCTTGAGGAGCCCGAGTCGAGCGTCGAGGAGATTACCGTCGGCGAGGTCCTTGCCAGGGAGTTGCCATATTATGAGTATGTTACTATGGAGGTGGACTCGCCTTGACGGTATCGTCCATTCTCCATCTACTCTCTCTCCCTGGTGATGTCTTTTTTTTCTTTCTTTCTTTTTGAATTCATCGTTTTTCTCCAGAGGGAGCAGGCATATCTTTATTCCTAATCCTTCGGGCGTTTCTTGGAGTTTGTTCTTGCGGCGATGATCATTATGCCAACTCTTTTTTTAAAGCATACGACCATGATGATGATGACGAATGATAAAAGCACTTAACGACAAAAGCACCTGTTTTGATTATATCATTGGATGTTCTTTCTGAATTGAATTCCACCGAGGGGAGTCGGATGCGAAATCCTCGACGAGCATTCCTGAGTTTAGCAACATCAGGGCAAGTCGGATTTTGCATGTGTCATTGCTTATCATCTAGACCGGTCTTTCATGGGCTGTTCCATGGAACTAGCATGATGGAGAGGTTAGCGATGAAGGCAGCTCTCACCGACCTGAACCCGTCTGTGCAATACATGATCCGGCTGCAGGTCTGTTAATTCACACTGATTGATGATACCTCATAGACTTGGAGACCATCATGGAACCATGGAGTGTTACTCATGGACATTCTTTCCTCATCTGCCTTGGCAGGGGGGGCCGAATGTATGGATCTTGGATTTTGGTGATGGTTTGATCTAAATGGTTGATGGACGGCTCGTGTGCTTTGGCAGGGTGTCCTGGCGGCGAGGGCTGATAGTGTTGGGACATATTGGGGGCTATCACGGCTGGACGGGAGGGAATGGTGATATGTGGTTTTTGTGCTTTTGTTTGTTGGATCACCAGGGTGATTTGATTTGATAGACTGTTGATAGACGGAGTGCATTTTGATGAGCTTGTTTAATGCACTTGAGTTTTTGACTGCATGTGTGTCTACATCCTGCTTTTGTCGCTGTGTGTGGAAGATGGCCATCAAAGTGCATATAAGAATATCTCAATGAGAGGAGACTCGTGATTCAACATTATGATTGTAATGATATGTCATAGTAAAGTGACCGACTATCTCAAGGAGTCATCACCCTGAAGAAAAAGGTTGAAGACTCGACCGACTTGTAATCAACTGTTGCAAGCGACCTTGGAACCAACTTTGCAGTTGAACTTGCAACTGGCCTTTACAACCGGCTTTTTTAATTGACTTTGAACTCAACTTTGGAACGATTGCTTGCAATTTCGCGCATTAGGTAGCCGCATGTAAGAATAATTTTGACCGAATGTTAGCAGAGGCTTTCTCCTTTCTATGTTGGTCGCTGTGACAACACACGAATACCTTCCGATAGGACAACAATAACCGAGTTCGTCGGTGAAATGAACTTAGGCACAAGGGCTCAGAGAAAATAAGTCACAGAAAATCTTAACACACCCAGTCATAGCAGGCTTCAGTCTTTTCGAGAGTCCGATGTTGATATATCCAAGTACATACCATTTGTGGCTGAGCTCGTAAATATGTGGCGCTTCTGGGTCTGCTTGCCAGATCGGCCAATCGGGGCTTGATGCGCCACAGCCGTTAGAACTGCGCATGCCCGGTACGTACTGTGGTGGAGTCAGGCGCGTGCGCGATCAGGAGGCAAACTGCAACTTCCTTTCATCGCAAAGCACATCACAATCAGAATGCATTTTCGGGGAGTGTCATCTTGAGCTCTATTGTTCTCCGCTTTAGCCATCTGAACCCTTTTGTTCTTGTTTCGCAGGTCGTTTCTCAATAGATTCCGCTACTTCACCCTAGAAATCTCCGGCCACTTTTCTTCTGAACAGCAGCTCCCAAGATCTTCTACCAAATCCCCAACCTCCCATCGCGTTCCCTCCCAACACATCCCAGTCAACCTCCAGTGATTCTTTTTACCATACTTCGCTGTAGAACCTCCATCTACAAGCATTTGAGCATCGGTTCTACCAAAGCGAAGCCATGAATCAAGCTCCCGCCCAAGGCCAGGGCCAAGGCCAGCCTGGCCAGGGCATGGCGAACCGCCCGCCGAACGCACCGAACGCTGCCAATGTTGCTGCCCCTGGCGGTGCGCCTCGCCAGCAGGGCACTCCGATGTACCGTCCGGAGATGATGCGCAATATCCCCTTGTTGTCCGACGAGGAGAAGACCAAGTATGAGCGGGGCCTGCAGCAGCTGTGGGCCATGCACGACAATACTGCTCCCGGCTCGGCTGAGAACATCGAGGCAAAGAAGAAAATCGCTGAGTTCGGTAGGGTACTCCTCTCGAAGCTTCAGCAGCGCCGTCAACAGCAGCAGCAGTTGCAGCATCAGCGTCAGCAGCAGCAGCAACAGCAGCAACAGATTCAGCAACAGATGCAACAGCAGGCTCAACAGCCGCAGCAAACACAACCGCAACAGGGCCAACCCCAACAGCAGCTGCAGCAGGCACAGGTTCAGCAGCAGGTTCAGCAACAGCAACAGAT
>JAAFKN010000636.1:0-11160 GCA_011800035.1 Thermochaetoides dissita | reverse complement strand
TAGCCGCATAAGGTAAAAAGTCGAAACCATGGACCAGACACACATCCGCCACCTCAAAGAGTACAACGATATGAAAGATATTGGCCAACAGCTCATTGGGCTTGTCGCTGAAAACCGAGGAGTCCCGGTCGGAAGCTTATATCGAAACCGAGAGTTTGGAGTAACGGAAGCAGACTAATTCGGCCTTGAACACTGGACCTGTTGATCCATTTCATTTTCGGGGGTTGCTAACTATCTGGTCCATGGTTTCGACTTTTTACCTTATGCGGCTATAGCAAATGGGTGGGAGGAGTGTGGAAGTATGAACAAAGCATGGAGAATATGTACCATTTCGGCAAGATCCAACGGAGTCTTCTGCTTGGATCGTTTTTATGGTCAAGTTATGTACAAGAGATGAAAAAGAGAACTTGCTAGCCTGAGGCAGGCTGCGCTCTGCCATGTCAAAACGCAATCCTCTATGTCCCGGGATGCTTGCATATTGTGTTTAAATAGACGTTTAGCAGGTGAAGACCGGGGGACCAGGGACCTTGTAGCTGGTGACGGGCGGCCACCAGATGTTGATCTTGACACCGGGATCGTTGCCCTGTGTATCCTGGTTAGCACCATTGCTGCGGGTGGGCTGTATGTAGCTATCAGGCCGGAAAAACCTACAGAGTAGGCACCAGGGAAGCTCACGGTCGAGGGCTTCTTCGTGCCAGTACCGCCAACGATGTTCAGTTGAGCGCATTCCATGTAGAACTGAGCACCGGGGTAGTTGCTAGCGCCATGACTGTTTGATAACCTGTTAACTACAAGGTTATAAGACCAGAGACAACATTATGGGTTGACGTACAGAGCAAGCATCTCGGCACGCAGAAGGTACTGGCCGGGCTCGATGCACTGGGGGATCTTGATCTTGTGACGGCCCTGGCCATTGATGACGCGCTCAGTGCCCCAGGTAGTGCCATCGAAACCGTCTTCCTGAATCTTGAACCAGCCGCCACCAACACCAGAGTCGGTCGTGGCATTGTTGACCTTCTTCAGGTAGGCCATGGTAGGACCCTTGTGGCTGCTGTCCATGACGTCGTTGGGAGCAGAGCCCTGAGAGTTAAGCATGTAACGCCAGATGGCAGTGACCTCCGAACCAGCCTGAACGGTGATCACCTTGTCGGTGGGAGTGGTCGGGTTCGGTGGACCATTGCAGGCGATGGAGTTCGAGGTCACATCCTCGATTGGGCCATTGTAAGAGGGAACGCGGACACCATTGCCGACGCCGTGGTTGACGCCATTGGCCTCGAGGGAGACAAAGATAGTGTGCGCGCTGGCAGCACCAACGAGAGCAAGAGGAGCGAGGAGCTTCATGATGACGGACTTGCTTGGATGAAGAGGATCAGATGAGGTCTGATGATGCCAGTGTGTTCCGTGCTGGTGGTGGCTTGGATGGGAGAAACGAACAGGTTATTATACACACGTGGGAAAAGAGGGTTCCTTTTCCAAATGATTAAGGTTGGAGTTCGGTGGTAATAGGACATTGCCCAGTTGCCGTTTTGGGAATGTCATATCGACTAATACCGGATACCATTCCTGCTACCCGGATCTCGCTCCCGTGCTTGGAGCACACAACGGTCATAATCTGGAGTGCATGCGTGGAGCAGATGACAACCTGCGTGTGGGTGTGGTGTCGGGAGTGAAAGCCGGCCAACGGACGGCAGGCTTTCGATCTCAGTGTAACCTACTTGGCAACTATTCCGTGTCGAGCCTGGAGCGGGCAACCTGGTCTGCCGTCTGGTGGATGTACGGAGCTTTAGGGTCCGGGAACACTCATATACTGTGGTCGGCAGCCTTACCGACAGTTCCTAGAGCGGCCGGGCCAAGCCTCTTGGCCGTTCCTCAGGGCTTTTCTTGGCGATCGAAATTTGGCTGACTGACACCATCCCGCATGACGCATCTGGGAGCTGGGAGCTCCTTGTTCAGACTCGGCCCAACCACTGCCAGCCGCCCCAGTGACAAGACGGAAAGGAGACCCCCGTGCTCACACTTCACTGTATCAGCTCTAGGCGCCCACCATCTCCTGTGCTCAGCCAAGCTTCGAGGACGCTTACACCATATCTTTCAGAACGTTAATGTTCGCTGCGTAACGGGCCGACTTGCTCTTGGTTGCCGTGGGTTAACACTGCCACTGAACATCCATGGTGCATAGCGAGAGAGGAGCTGCTTGGAGCAGCTAGCGCCATACGGACGCGTAGTGGTACTTTGCGCGAAACTGGGCCGTGCTTTAGCAAACGGCTTTTCGTAGTCTTCAGTGGGGAATGGAGAAGAATGACCATGGCTTGACGTATGTAGAGAATCTATGTTGGCGCCGTATGCACTCAGTACTGCGGTTTCATCGCATGAATGTGGGCTTGAAAAGCGACGCTGCTTCCACTTGATCACAGGCTAAATTCTTACCAAAATTGCTCCGAGAAATTCCCAGGCGCGTCTCTTGATGCTTGGGTAAGGATTGGGTACACATAAGCTGCGAATGCCTATCCAATCCAACAAATAGAAGGGAGCCACAAGTTGGAAGATGTCGTTGTGGAGACAATGACCTTCGCAAACTTTGATGGGGGATCATCTGGTGGCCGATCACTGTCTTGTCTACTTCGTCATTTTGTTGTTGCATTTGTTTCTCCCCAAGCCTGAGCTGCGTTTGGTGGTCACGGTCTCATTCCATTTGGTCCGGCTCGGCATGCTTGCGTAACTGCAGGTTGCTACTCAAGGGCCTGTTTCTTTGATGAGCTAAACTCGGCATTGCCTTGACTGGCAGTCAAAGATATCGCCCAGATTTCTTCGTTCCAGAAACCCCGAATTGCTTGCTCTGCGTGATTGCTTCGTTCTCTTCACGATCTGCTGACCCGCAGCACATGGATTCCGAGGCTGTGGTTGTACTCGAGAGGGAACCTGACGATGTTAATTACTACTTGTGGATGATGTGAACCTTTCTGTGGCGCTCGCGATACCTGACTATGATGAGGGGATGGAGAAAGAGGCGGTATTCCCGTTACTACAAATCCGTACCTTGTATCAGTGTTGCATCTCGATGTCGTGGGGGTTAAAACGTGAGCCATGGAGCCACGGTGTAGAGCAGTTGGCCCTGTCCTATTGAATGCTGGAACATCTCACTGTAAGAGTTATTGGACGGTGCAGAAGCAAGGCGAAATACGCAGCTTGAATTCGACCTGAAAGGCTTCTGGTCAGTAACCAGTTGTGGGATCAAGGGGCAAACCAAGAAGCAGAACGGAAAGGATTAGGGTCAGGCGGAAGGCATTCTGTGTAAGACACCGAGGGAATAAATGCAATAAATGAACAGCAAAAGGCAAACAAATGAGGGACAAACCCCCCTCCATACTCGCAACATCGCAGTTATACCTTTGATCTGACGCAGGACAAGGCGTTTCAAATAAAAATCGGTCCCTCATCACCACTTTTTGGATGCTAGGATGCTTGCTCTAGTCGAGGCGCCCCCTCAAAAATAAGCCAAGAATTGCCTTCATCTTTTCTTCTGCGACCTTCTTTTCCTTGCTTTGAACATTGCCCTCCAAACCACGACAGACAACTGGTGCAAACACATCTGCCACTCGTTTCTCTCTTGCTCGTCTTTGTGCAAGTGCAGAGATCGCCTCATCCAGATTAGTTGCCCCCCTGCTGGCAGTAGCAGCATCAGGGGCATTTTTGTTGGTAGCGGCGTTGCTGCTTCCATCAGTCGTGACACTGTAGCTAGCGCTCATAGCACGTTTACCGAAAACTCCGCCAATAGAGAAGCCAATAGTCCTCCCTGGAAGCTTGTGCTGATGTGCTGGTTGCTGCTGCATCAGCATGTCCCACTGGGTCTTGGTCACAGGACTGAGCTCGGCCACAACGCGAGAGAGAGCTGCAGTCAAGAAAACGAAACTGATATTGTGATGGGGGGAGGCGTGAAGGAGGGTATCTAGTATGGCATCCTGTGCAGCTGCACACGCAGCATCAGCAGAAGCGAGCGAACCAGTGGCGGTATTGTTGTAAGCCGTGGTAATCTTTTCCAGTAAGGTCTGGTTCTCCGCCAAAATATTCCAGATGTGAGCAGGGACAATACCGTCAGTGAGGGAAGAAAGAAAAAGAATCAACGTATGAGAAATGACTTCAAGACGAGCCAGAACGGATACTTCCGGTGGAAATGACTGAAGAAGAGGATGGTCTTGATCAAGTGCATCCAGGACAGAAGCGACGAGCGAGAGACGGGTTACACGGTCGATGCTTGTGCAGGTAGCTTCGTCGAACGGCCAGCCTGGGTCGTCAGGGATGGTAAGATCTTCGATCATTTGCGCTTCGGCTGTAGCGCGCTGGGCCAGAGTTTCGAGAGCTTCAATGAGATGTAAGAGTTCCTTCGGAGCAGGTCGACGAACGGGTAGGTCTGAATGAAGATTGCCAGCCTCGGTTTGAGCCAGCGAACGCGACTTGGCAAAGCTACGGATGCCCCCGTCAGGAACCCGTATAAGCTCTGGTATGGACCAGCCGATGCAACTTGGGGCCCAGGAAGCCCTCACAGGAATGAAATGGTCTCTACCATTGTTAATGCTCAGAATCAGCACTTCATCCAAGGCTTGACCCTGGTTTAAAGAGCGAGCCAGGTTCGCGTCATTGACTAGAGCCTCAAGGAGGGCGTTGACAGTTTCACCCGGCTCGAGTGTGACTTCTTTCCCAAGCTCAACTGAAGCAGAGTCTTCATCAGTAGGCTCATAGAGTACAAACGATGTTGAGAGCCACGAGTGTAGTGCAGTATGGTCTTCCAAACTTTCCACAACCGGTCTGACAAACGAGAATGTTGCCGGAACTCTCCCCGTGTTGGCTATGATGAGCGATGCTACTTTCTTTCTGAGGAATATCATCTCTCCAAAATCCACCTGTTCGCTCTCCTCAGACCTGCGACCCTTGTCATTTTGATGGACGTCGTGTTGGTCAACCACAACAGTGATGATTGGACGCCCCTCGTTCTCTACCCGGTCCAGCTCTCGGGCAACTTCAGCATGGACCTTCGCCTTCAGGTCGGGAACCACAGCGTTGTACTCCACGGTGAAGACTGAAGAAACAGGCTTGTGATCCGATGATGTGATCAGCTGGTGAGATGTGTACAACTCGAGCCATATCTTGCCCTCGTCTTCAACTTCCACAGTCTCATACTCGTGCCCTGCTTCGGTCTCGTTAAATTCGTCGTAGTCAACTTCGGAAGTAGCTGGTTGGTCATCGCCATCGTTTTCAGGCTCGTAAGCAAACAGCACTTGATCGCCAATATCATCCTCAAGGATGCCGCGTGCTTTCATGTCCTCTTCTTGTTTATGAAGCGCCTCTTCCTCCCTGACTTTTCGTTCGTACCGTTCCAGGTCCATGCGAGAACGGTAAAGGATACGATCACACCAGCTTGGCGGCCTTCGTTTTTCGCTAGAGTCGAAAGAAGTAACAGTGCCTATATCGTACTTATAAGTAGGTAGGAAGCTTATTGGACCTTCCCGCCATCCCTCATGGAATGCTTTGCGCTCTTTCATCAGTCGGAGAAGCTGATCATGCGGAAGCAGAGAATCAAGAGTTGACTGGAGAGAGCCGGGGTCCTGGTGTGGATCAAGAGAAAATTCATCTGAGTCTGAAGGAAGTAGAGAATCGTCATCACAGTCGCTGGTTCCCCCCCCCTTGTCTTCTGATCGTATCCGTGGTTGAGCGTAGACAGTGGCTTTATCTGATGTCTCAGAGTCACTAGTTGGAGGTGGATGCATACAAAGAGCCTCTTCCCCCAGTGTCTCTCCTCGTGAGCGCACTTGCTTGAATATATCATACTCGCCCTTCGTATGGAGCATCAGGAGACGGCGAATATCATCCCCAGGTAGCCGATCAAGCCGCGAGTTGAAGTCACCAAACCAGAAGGCAAAGTCTTCGGCGCCGATCTTCTCTTTACTCTCTTCCATGATACCGTGTAAAGAGGGTGAGTCGAAACATGCTTGCGACAAGATTTGCCGGACTTGATAAAGGCGTCGTTCGGCATGTGCGTCTCCAACGCCGCTTGCTAGATGGCAGTTGACAAAGAGCAATCGGGTTGTTTCCCCGAGTATGATGCGCAGACACACCGCACCCTTGTTTCCCAGATAACCTAGAGCTCCGGTTCCAACACAGCTTACGCTGGTATGGCTGATAGTAGGCGCTACCTCGGGGGAGGCGTAAACCAAGAGTAACATTCCAGCCAATTGTTCAGCGGCAACAAGCTGGTAGCCTCCGGGTAATGCAGCCTCGAGAGCCGCTTTCCACCTATCTGATGCGGTTGTATCGGTAGCATAGATCCACGTCATGTACTGGCTTGGAGATGACAAAAGACTGACTTCCTGGAGCCCAAGAACGTATAGTCCAATCTTACCATCCTTTGTCAGCTGGATGGGACCGTTGTCGTCTTCAACTTCGGATGCCAAGGGATGCCCAGAAAAACTAGTCCGCTGCTTGGAGGATTCAAGAGCGGAATCCAGCGCTTCCCCCTCAACAAACCATTGGGCGAGGTCCTTTTCAGTTCCTGGGCATGCAGCAACGTTCCAGGTGCCGATCTTGATACGTAGGCGGTGTGGTTTTGTGTACTCATCGCGACGTGCGTGCAGGGCTTTGTGGAGGGAGTGTGGGTTTGTAGACATGAGGTTCGGCTCTTCGCCTGCATTCCATGGCGTTGGCTCTCGGACAGACATGTTGGCAAAGTTCGATATAACCGTGGTTGAGTGGTCGTCAGTCGCAGCGGTCGGAGAGTTCAAGTAGATCTAACAAGAGACTTAAAGCGCGTTTACGGGAGTGCAGGTAGGCAAAGTCCGTCGAATTGAGTTCCTTCTTTGTGATGAGCGACATGCCAGAATTTGGCGAACGCATTGGAGGACCAAGGGTATGGAGCGAGCAGAGAGTTGGGCGATCCTAGGGATGAAGAGGTGGTGGAGGGCGTACCATCAACAAGTTGACAGACATCAAGATATGTGAGAAGGCGAGAATCTTGCTTTCAGTAGCCGAGAGCGTGAGCAGAAGACCACATGTTGCAGGCAGAAGAATCCATCTCAAGGTTCCAGGTGTTGTTGGTTTGCAAGACGTGGAAGCCAGCACCGTCCGCGGCCCATGTCGTCACCGCGACAAGTTGGCTGTCAGGGACCCGTAACTGAACCTGCTGGGTTGCAAGACATGAAACTGTACGGTGCCTGCACTATGTAGAATACAGGTCGACAAGTACTTTGTAAAATACTTGACATACAGGATGCGTTACAGACCCACTTAGGTATTTTCCTTCAACGAAACGATTAGGCGAGTTAATATCACGTACGCACAGTTCATAACCCGTTTATGTTTCTATCTCAATGTATGTGCTCTCTATTTAACTAAGAGGGTCAAACATCATGCCGTTGCTGACGTCATTGGTGACGGTTCCACGCACGGCCTTGGCCATCCGTAAGCTATCAAAACACACCTAGAGAAAGCTCGAGCCTCGTCTCTCACACGTCCGCATTGTTCCCTCAAAAACACGGACTACATCATGAAAATGTCAAAACCAACATCACGGAGGGTCTAATGTCACTGCAGCACCACAATATTGTCAAAGCGTGACTGTGAATCGCTCAATAATGCTCACAGTGCTCCCAAAATCATTATTCGCCATGGGTTTTGGCCGACGTGATCGCTACGTCGCTTGCTGCGCCAGTGGCACATACCGGTAGGTATAATGCTCTCGGGAGCTTGAGGAATTCAGAGTCATCATATCTCAGCCTGTCTCTTTCCTTGAGCAGACTGAACGGTCGGGTACTGGTATTGATGCGGCTGGATTGGTTATTCCTCTTTCTAACCCCGCGCTTGACGACATGCCAGACTCTGGCCGATGTGCTGGCGGCGCAAAGCGCGACGCTGTCGACGCTGACCAGCTGGCTAGAGTCTGAGGAACTGATCTATAGCATTCTCAACAGTGCTTCAGGTGTCACTCTGCTGGCGCCAAGCAACAATGCTATGGCTCACCTCTACAACACTCCCCTCGCAACTCAGCTCGCCGAGGACGCCAATTTGCTCACGGCGTTCTTGAGCTATCACGTCCTGGATGGCCTGTATTGGATTTCAAACCTGACGGTAGATCGTTCATTCCCGACCATGCTTAACATCGCTGGTTACTCCAACATTACCGGTGGTCAGCGCATTATCTCTCGATCCAGTGATGGCGCGATCACGTTCTATACCGGCAATGCTGCTCAGTCTCCAGTTCAGCCATACGTACGTTGCCTGCCACTCATATCTGAGGCAAATATAGCCCTCGATCATGGTTAAATTAACTGTTCGGTCACAGGATTTCCCGTACACAAATGGCATCCTCCACGTCATCGATTCCGTCCTGACTATCCCGCCGTCGCTCACTGATACGCTTCTCAATGCTAACCTGACAGCTGCATTGGGTGCCATTCGCCGGGCAAAGGCCGAAACCAGCATTAACCAAGCAAATGATCTCACCATCTTCGCGCCGAATAACCAGGCTTTTAATGCCATAGGCAGCCTGGTGGCCGGTTTGACAGCCGACGAGTTGACCACGGTCCTTGGATACCATGTCATTCAGGGAAAGGTCTTCTACAGCGAGCAGATCGTCGACGCCGTAAACATTGCAGCAAGTGGCTCGAATCCTGGCACGGGATCAGTGGCAGGGCTAAGCGGCAGTGGCAGTGGAGTAGCCAGCCAAGCTACATCCCAGGGGGGGAATGTCTACTTCCGGATTGAGAACGGTCAGCTGTTCATCAATAGCGCCCGTGTGATCCAGGCAGATTTGCTGGTTGCTAATGGCATCGTGCACATCATTGACGGGTGAGTCCTTTCCCTCTTCTAGTCACCTAAGCTCATGACTCAGGGCATTGTTGATATTGACGGTTCTTGACAGAGTCTTAAACCCTGCCAACTCGACTGCGACTCCCAACCCCACAGCCGCAACTCAAGCGCCGGCCTTCGTTGGGGCAAGTAGCACACCGGGAGGAGTGCCATTTACTTCAGGCGTTGTGTCTTCAACTTCAACTTCTACCCCTTCTGTCGTTTACACAACCATCCCTTCAGCCTCAGCCAGCCTCATCGGAGCAGCTCCGGAAATTACACCGGCTGCGGACATTGCAGTGTTGGTTGGCATGGCAGTTGGACTCATGGTGTTGTGAGTTTTTGGTTGACTTTTCAGGCAACTTCCTGTGCTCAAACAGTCAGCCAGGAAGCTACGAACCTAATTATCAATTGCTTTTTGCTGTTCTAAATCAGCATGTGATCCCCTTGAAGTCAGCGATGCACTATTTAGTCGCATAGGCTATCTCTTTATTCAGGTTCTATGATACTACTTTCATTTGTTTACCTACTTATTCTATCGTGAACTGAAGTCTTCTCCGTTGCCCGCTGTGGAGGCCTGGTGTTGCCCAACTGATCAGAAAACGACATTTTATCAGATATCTCCATAGCTGATTGCAAAGCGATCATCACTGAAGCCTAGAGGTACCTAGGTTCATCATCTTGATTGAGATCACCGAATGACTAGATATAACGAAAGCCCCAACAAGACTGTTCCATTGAGTGATGAGCAGATACAACTTTACATAGCACATGAGATGATGAGACTACCTTCCTAGGTGTTCGTTTCCAGCAAGCCTAGGTATCAAGATCCTAAATCAGAAATGAAGTATCATGGTTGCATTAACAATGACAAAAAGTAGTTGTACTGGCCTACCTTGTAGTGCATTGAAGGCTTCCCCCACGGTCCACGGAGTCACCATGGGGCTGATCCTTTCAAACACCCCAACTTTCCGGTAACGCCGCGATTGGCTAGACGGCTAAAGCCAAGAATTGCATCATCGGTGACAGTAGCGAACCCCATTCTACAGCAGAGGTACAAAGCAGATGCTAGCACTCCTGAGACTCATCCACTCCTCCAGGCAACCTTTTTTTCATTATTTTCTTACATATAGTAACCATCATCGGCCATATAGGTTGAAATGAGTCTCCCAGACGTTGGCATTCCGGGGCTTCCAGCCCAGGCCCGCACATGGATCCACCAGGCTTGGAAGATACTCCGGGCAAACTGGCATTTGGGTGTCACAGCGTTTGGAGGACCGCCGGTACATTTTCAGATTGTGAGTTCATATTATCGCTTCTAGGCTGATTGCGCGCCGGCTTACCAATGCCCTGGACAGTTTCATAAGAAATTTGTGGAAAAAACACAATGGATCGACGAGCAGGTGTTTCAAGAGCTCTTCAGCATCTCTCAGTCGCTGTCTGGGCCGGCCAGTACGAAGATGCTATACTGTATCAACATGATACGTGCTGGCCCTCTGGCCGCGCTGGCGAGCTTCTTGATCTGGAGTCTACCAGGCGCCCTGGGCATGTATGCCCTGTCAATTGGAGTTTCCAACATCGACGAGAAGCTCCCAGCACCAGTGTACGCGCTGTTATCAGGTCTCAACGCAGCGACTGTGGGCGTGATTGCATTAGCTGCCGTCGAACTGTCACAGAAAGCCATCACGGATAAGCTGACGAGGATCGTTGTATTCTTGACTGGTGCAGCTGGAATGCTGTACAATGCGCTTTGGTATTTTCCCGTTCTGATGGCAATTTCTGGTGCTGCAACACTTATTTTTGACTATCGTTGGGTACATCGGCCCGTTTCTAAGCTCGTGAAAGCAACAAGACGACAACAGAGGGATGGGAACCTTGAGGAACAAGGACAGATCTCTACTGGGGAGGGAACCGAGGCCAGTAAGCAGCGTGTGCCAGCCGGCATCAGCGCAACACCAATAGCCTCCTCGTCAACGCCGGGACGACATGAATCACAAGACATTACAGCCATTCACAGCCAGTCCTCGGCGGAACAGGAGCCCCGGATTATTCCCCCTTCCCACCAACTGAACCTGTTGACATGGAAAGCTGGCGCTGCCATCATCGGAAGTTTTCTTTTGACTTTTGTCGTCATCATGGCGGTGCGCAGTGCTTTTCCTCCTCCCGGTTCCCCTTTGCTCTATCGGCTTTTCTCCAACATGTACCTCGCGGGAACCATAATCTTCGGGGGTGGTCCAGTCGTGGTTCCCTTGCTACGCGAGTATATCGTGGCAGAGGGATGGCTGGCGTGGCCAGAGAGGTTGCACTGAGAGATTGTGTTGTGTT
>JAAFKN010000635.1:0-11167 GCA_011800035.1 Thermochaetoides dissita | reverse complement strand
CGCGTGAGGCAGCGCGGTGGGGAGGTCACGGAGAGGTTTTTGTTGAACTTTTTGGAGCATCAGGTTAGTCGGATTGAGGTATGTTTGTTTCCCTGCTCCCCTTACTCCCCGACTTGATCGATCGATCTGACACTAACTGTTACACAGACCTGCGTCGCAACCCTCGCCATCCGCCACATCGTCCTCTCCAGCGACCGCCTGCGCCAGCTCAACGACCTGCGCGCCCCCATGGCCTCTGTCCTCGACACTCTGCAGGCCAAGCTGGCCCTGCTCGAGCGCTACGAGGCCCGCTACGGACCCCTGCCGCCCGATGATGCCGCCAACGATCAATATATGATTTCCGGTTCTCCTCTGCCTTCTCCCGGCCCCCCTCAGCTGCCGCCTTTGCCGCTGGCTAGTCCGAGGTTTACCGAGTTCAAGAGTGTGTTGAATGGAGGTGGTGGTGTCGTTAGTGAGGAGGAGTGATATGGCTGGCTATGCCGTGAGGCGCTTTCTTGATTAATGGCGATGATGAGAGAGTGATTGATTGTGTGTTGACTTCGCGAGTGGTTGTTTCGGGTTGTAGTTTTCGCTTCGTCGTTGCGATACTTGGTTCTTCTCCCCCCTCCTTTCTTTTACCACCTACCTATATACTTTGCCCCCCCCCCACCTTCCGTTTGGTTGGTTGGTTGTCTGGTCGGTTTTGGTTTGCATGCTGCTACTGCTACTATTATTATTTTACATCTACTACACTGTCGTTGTTGATGATGATGTTACGGTCGGTCGGTCGGTCGGTTTGGCTTGGCTTGGCTAGTTTTTGCCTGGAGAGATACCAAAAATGAGCGTTGCCCTATCGTTCTTTTTCTCCTTTTCTTTTTGGTCGGCATGGGCAACAGGAATTTTCCTATTTTCGTTTCGTTTCGCTTCTTCGATGATGTTTTTCTTCATACCCTTGTTGTTCCCCATGCCGCTGGCTTCTTGGGCTGTTGGTTCTTTCAGTTATGGTTGGTGAGATGGGACGTCGGCATGCTCTCTCTTCACCGGAATGTTTGATGTCGGTTGGCTGGTTTTGGCTGGCTGGTATGGTTGGGCTAATCATGGTGGCGGTAATGGAAGCATAATGATGATTCTTGATAATTCTTATGTGTTGGTGTATTGTGTTTGTCCGGCGTCTTTTTTCACACACTATCGGTTGGTTGGATGGTTGGTCTGTTGGCTAGTTCGGGGGATACTATGACCTAACTCAGGCTTATGGGTTGGTTGGCTAACGTTGCTGAGCTGGATTGGCTTCTCTTCCTCTTCTTCTCTGTCCATGATGGCATGGGCATGACACCCCTCAAGGAAGGGAATGTTGTTGGTATGTTTGGATATGGTTATTGAGCTTGTGTGGAAATGAGACGCTTTGTTTGAAGTCGACATTCTCTGCTTGCTTTGGCTTCGAGTTGGTGTTTCATGAAGTGCTGCGTTCGTTGAAGATGTCTATTGGTATTCTGCTGACGACATTGCTCTGTTGCTTGTTCGTTTCTTTTACATGGTTGATATAAGAAGCATGGCGTTTCCATATACTATTACGAAACACAATCAAGAGGGGGAAGGAGAGCATCTGAAGCAAGCATGTAGAGTACAGGCTCTAGAAATCCTCAAGAGGTTAAATTTCCCTTCACATATTGCCAATAGACTCGGGTTAGGGTTATCACAATGTCTTCGCTCTCGCGTCATCAGATGGTCTGTGCTTTCTCTCCCTCGGGTCCCCGTCCCCCGTCGCGACAATGGCCACCATTGAACTTGAGCGACAGCAACCTCCCTTTCTGTTTTTGGAGCATACCACTTTGCGCCTGGATCTGCTGACACACAATTTTGTTGTCGCATTCGATTCAACTGTGACACAAAGAATCGCTTGACAGCTGCGCTTGACATTGGAACGACTGCGCGAGGGACGAACTACCCGAGGAAGTTGTAGGAGGCACTCAACCAGAGCAACGAGAGCTTCCTGAGAGCGACGACACCATCATAACAAACTGCCAGAGCTAGTACCTTGTATAAGAGCCAAAGCCTACCTGTACTTTTCAATCACCACTCGATAAGCCCGTCGGGGCAGACACACTCCCACACAATCAGCCAAGATGTCCATCCTGGGGAAACTCCTTTACAGTATGAACCCGTCAAACTCTCTTAATGTTGACCACACTGGGTAGTGAGCAGATGCTGACAGAGCTCTGCACAGTCACCGTCCTCCTGCTCAATGCGATCTGCATCCCGAGTGAAGACCGGTTTCTTGCACGCGGTATGCGCTCCCCATAACCTCCTTGGACCCTGTGTTCCCCTCTCCCGACCCGTCATCCTAGCTCAGACCTCGTTGCAATCTACATGTCGAGCACCTCAAGACCTGGAATTCCACAACCCTTTTCAAGCCAAGAGAAGAAGCAAGAATCATTGGACCTGACGAAGTGCTAACGCCGTCTCCTAGTTGGTCTAACCCCCGCAACATACCACCGCGCCTTCGGCCAAGAAGTCGACACCGGAGTGAAGTACAAGCTTATTCAGTTGACAGCAAGCGTGAGGACAGTTATGAGGGTACCTCTTATTATTATCAACACGTTGATCATAGTATATGAGTTGGTGCTGGGTTGAACGTAGAACGGGATGCTGATAAGCGTGAAGAGGGGGCACCGGGGTTTATGGGTGATGTGGATGTTTGATGCCTGGCTGGGAAAGGACATAGCAGTAAAATTACATTAGAAGCAGATCTCATTTTGTGTGGAAATCAACACTAGGTTTTAATGAACACACACATGAATGAGGTTGGCGAGCTGTATGGTCCTGGTTTAAATCGTAATATTGGGACAAACAAATAAGCTTGGGCACCCTCAGGATGCCAGATCTATGTCTATTTGAACCACTACTTCTACAGTAACTCATGCTAGTAATGACATCCTCAAACGCAGCAGCACCGTCTACCAGCCAGCAACCCATCAAGTCCTCAACTGCATCAAGCAGGAGGGTGAAACCGAAGATCGATAGCCCACCGAAACGAAAGGAGGTATTTTTGCCAACCCAATTCGTCAGACAAGGACATCGTCAAAGACGGGCATCATCTAACCGGAACTCAGCCAGGTCAACAGTTGTTGCCCCATCATCCATTTGTTCTTCCCGGATTAGTATATACCTAACGTATTCTAAGATTTAAGATACCCGTTGTGATACTGCGATCAATTGATTGATCAACCAGACTGACGAGCCGACTTGGTCCCTAACCAGCCAGCCACTCAGCCAGCCATTTCTTTCTTTCCTCTTCCCCCTTCACAAACCAGCCCAACCAACCAATCCTTCCAATACCTAACCTAACCCCGTTCCAACAAACGATACTCTCCTCTGTTAATACCCCCAGACAAAGTCTATACCAATCCAAACTCCCATCACCCCTCCGAACTCCCCACATTCTTCCCCTCATCAAAAGACCCTTTCCCCTCGGCCCAACAAATCAAACACATCGCGTCACTTCTCCTCCTCTTACCTTTCGCCCTCTTACTACTATCTCTGCCCAACTAAGACAGAGACGTATTACTTCCAGCGCCCATAACACCGCTCTTCTTTTTTCCCAGCCCGAAATGGAAGCGCTCTTTGAGAGGCGTCTTTTCCTTTTCTTTGTCTTTATCTTTCTCCTTGTCTTTATCATGCCGGTGGAAAAACCGATGATAATGGTGGTGGTTGTGGTGGTCAGAAGAAGAATGTTGAGAGTGGTACAACGAAGACGGCGGCGCGCCCGCCCCGGACGACACAGAAGTGTCGGTGCGGGAGGGGTAGGACGACGATGCCTCCGAGTTGCGACCTGCTGCTGAGCCTGGTTTGGTAATATCGCCGTTGGTGAGGATGGCCGTGGCAGTGGAAGCAGCGGCGGTGCCATTTTGGTGATGCAAGGGCATGGTGCTGGCGGTAGTTATGGAGGTTATCGTTGTCGGGTGGGAGATCTCGCTCTCGGCCGGTGTTGCTGTGCCCGCGCCCGTTGTGTCGGTAGCAGCCACGGTGCGGTTGCTAGCCCTGGAGGAGCTGGCTACGTCGGAAGGACGCTCAGGAACAACAGCCTTGTGATTGTGGTGATCGGCATGTGCCATGTCGGGGTATTCGGGCAGGAAGGCCCTGTTGATGAGCGTGGCGAAGCTCTTGCGAGTCATGGCCTTGCCTGTTCGACTGGCGCGGCTGAGGAAGCCCTGGCTGTGATGACGACGCTGTGGTTGTTGTTGCTGCTGCTGCTGATGTTGATGTGAATCGCCGCCATCGGAGCTAGCTATCTCCGAGCCCTCGCGCTTATGTCGCTTCTCTTCCTCCGCGGCCGTCCGTTTGCTCTCCTCGATGGCCCTTTGCAGGTCTTCGCGCCCCTTCTTTGTGGCTTCCTGAGCCTTTCGTAGGTTCTCCTGGCGCTCTTTGGCCGCAAGACGTGCTTGTTCCTTCTCGGCTGCCTTCTGGGCTTTCTCCTGAGCCTTCTGAGCCTTTTCTTGGGCCTTGAACTCCTTTTTCCTCTCTTTCCCTGATTTGTGTGATGTGATAACAGGCTCGCTCTTGCCAGGTTCATGTGGGACATCCAAAGAACC
Organism: Thermochaetoides dissita; assembly: GCA_011800035.1. NCBI lineage: Eukaryota > Fungi > Ascomycota > Sordariomycetes > Sordariales > Chaetomiaceae > Thermochaetoides > Thermochaetoides dissita. Next base: position 6,599 of record JAAFKN010000635.1, on the reverse strand, counting down.
GGACCACGAGACGAGCACTGGCTGAGATCTAGACCGAGAGAGCAAATGTGGGATCGAGTCAACCAGACTATTGCCATCGCCCTTGATCGCCTTGCCGTTCGGTAATGGCGAAAGCTCATCCTCTGCCAGAGGGGGCAATGGCTGCGTCTTGATTCTAGTAAGAGGAACCTCATTCGACTCTGGCCCTCCGTTGACCTCGACCGTTGCAGCGAGATCGGGCATCTTCGCCGTGGACTTGATCTGATTCACATCCAATCCTTCAGCATCCAACTCTTCCCTGACCTTTTCGAAAGTCGTCTCCTGGTAGAACAGCACATAGGCACAGGCCATCCCGGGCTTGTCCCCGAAGAAGTTGCGCACAAAGTGCTTGTCGACCGGCTCGACCATCTCATCATCGAACAGCAGCCAGCCACGATCCTTCGTCTTGATGACAACGACGTAGTGTCCGTGATAGGCGTTGCCTCCGATATGAACGACGACAGCGTACAACTCGTATAACCTGTCAGGATCCTGGGCATCGTCGGTCGTGTTGAACAGTCTCAGATGATATGGATAGACAACTCGGTGGAAGAGCTTCTGCAACCGGCTGTAGTCCTCGGTGTACTTGAACCGCTTCAGATGCAGGGCCAGGACCTTGGGTAGCTTCTTGACCTTCATGCGCTTTTCCGCCTCTTGTAGACCGCCGCAATGGTCGCAGAAGAACTTGTTCCTCTCGCACAGCATCTCCTCGGCCGAGAACTTTTGCAAGCACGAAGTAACAGATGAATGCTCTTCCAAATCGATCGACAGGTCGAGGAAGGTCTCGTCTCGTTGTGATGCTGTCTCGCAGGTTAGGCATCTGGTCTCTGAGGTTAGTACGCCTTCGAAGATGTCATGCACCCAGCCTGTGCCGGGTGCCCTTGACCCAGATTCGCCCTCTGGGGCTGGGCTCAGCTTGATGCCCTTGCTCTCTGCGATTTCCTGCATCCGCTTGGCATTTTCCTCCACGTTCGCAATGACGTCGTTTAGAACGATCCCGTAGAATTCGTGGGCGTCTTGGTGCATGGAGTTTCGGAACATCTCGTTGTCGCGCTTGAAGATGTCAAGAAACCGTTGAGGGCTTAATACGCCCGTCCTGGACTGGCTCTCGATAAGGGCAGTGAAGATGTCCTTGAGCCCAGTAAAGGTACATTCCTTCATGCCATATGGATCTGGGCACTCTTGAGTGAGATCCAGCACAGGTCCCTTGAGCATGGCCTGCTTCTTCTTGTACTCCGGGGAGTCGGGCCTGTCTTCGGGCCGTATAGGGCCCAGACCAGGTGCCAGTTGACCGCCACTGAGAGAGGTCCTCCCCGTCTGTCCCGGCTTGTTTGGACCAGTAGCCGTTCCATCTGGTTGTGGTGGTGGGCGTACTGTCACGCTGAGCTTGGATTTCGGCTCGTCTGGGTTGTCCCAAGGCGCTGGAGGGGGGTAATTCATGACATTTTCGCGAAAATACTCCGAGTGGTAGAGCGCCTGGACGATCGAGTTGCAGTAGCTAAGATATGGCAGTTAGCATACTGAGGAGGTTGTCGCTGGTTCTCGAGCAGTCGGCTTACCAAGTGTTTCCAAACTAGCATGCAAACTGTGGTTAGCGTCCTGTGGAAAGTTGAATTGGACTTCCCAAGAGCAAGTCCTTACATTCTCTAACCCAAAGAACTTGTCGCTACCGTCTGGGCGTATTGGGCCCGCGTTGTACAGCAGCTTCTCAACGGGCGACAGGTCCTTCGTAGGATCTTCCTTGGTATTCTTGGAGGCATTGCTATCCGATCTCGAGATACCCTGCACAGTCCACTGTCAGCCTCAGGATCCCAGCATCAAGACCACGCCAGTGAGAGATAGACACAAGGTCACCCAGGGACAGCACAGGGCTGGACACAGAGTGGGCTGTCTTGCGCCTCTGGTTCTGTGTCCTGTAGCCATGTGTCCTTGTGTCCCTGTGTTCCGGTATCCCAACATCTATCTGCCAGGGGGCAGGGCAGGTATGGTGACAGCCACATCGCCGGCGAAGACTTACAGTGCCGGCTGCTTTGAGCTTTTGGAAGAACCCCGCCATGGCGAGCGCCGAGGACACCGGACCGTCGGCGCGTCACTCGGCAGGCGGGGACAAAGTCGATTGGGAGACTCGCTTGAGCAATGCAGGGCAGTGTCGGGGTCGAGCAGGGCGGGTTGGTGAGAGCCGTTGTCTATCATTCGGAAAGCCGGGGCGCGCGCGGGCAGGCGACAATGGCAGCAAGCAACTGAGGGCAGCCGGTCCGTTGTCGTCGTCCTCGTCGTCCTCGTCGTCCTCGTCGTCCTCGTCGTCGTTGGCGGCGGTAGCAACGGCGGCGGCCAATGACTGTGGGAGCGAAGGCTAGAGGGATGCTCTAAGCAGGTGTTTGTTCGTACGGTTATCGGCTGGATGGACCAAGGCAGTTCTCGAACTCGTGGTGCGCAGGTCACTTGGGCGCTCAGGGAAGCGCAGTAGTGGATCGCGACATGCGTGGGTAACCGTGGGGAGCGTGGATTACTGTGTACGGTGGGCAGGCAAAGGCAAAAAGGCAGGCGATCGCAAGGCAGTCGCGAGATCAAACGACGTGATCCGAAGGCTATCGAAGAGTCCTCGAGACAGGCGACCAGCGATTAGCAACAGCAGCCCGAGCCCGCGCGCCGAAGTACAGAAAGGCAGAAGTACAATGGAGCAGGGCAGGGCTGTCAAAGCCAGAAGCAGACAGCAACAAGGCAGCAGTGCAGACAATCAGATTGTGTCGAAGACAGCAGCTGGCGCTCGCACAGCTGTACGGGGGCACTGAGCATCCCAAATCAGCCTCCCAAGTTGAAAGATGGGGGGAACGGAAAGGTTGCGGTGCTGGCAGGTACAAAGTGTGGGCGACGAGCGATGGTCGGTGGGCGACCCGGGACGCTGCTTTGGGCTTCTGTTTTCGCTGGCGATCATTCGCCCAGGTCCCCGGCCCCCAATTGTGGTGCCCCATGGCGCCCCATCCGTTGGAAATCCCGCTCGTTTCCAGAATGAGCTTCTGGCGGGGATGTGGGCCACTATGGATAAGGGACCCCACCGGATGACACTGACCCCAAAATCACCCAAATCAATGCCCGCCCACAACCCACACATATGGGCCATGGCACAACCACACAGCCTTCCCCATCGTCTGGCTGTTGGGCCAGTGCCAACCAGGAGCATCGTGGATTGGGGCAGCGTCTCTCGCGTCCTGGACTGCTGCATCGGAGCCAATCCCCAGCGGCAACACCACACCCTCTGCGCTGCACGGCGTGTATCATGCATGTAACATACCTGGTGTTTTCTGCTCTGCAGGCAGGCCACGAGCATGCCAAACCTGGCGCAGAGAGCCGAGCAGCAGCCGGCCTTTCTTTGCGTCAGGTCCGCGGCCAACAAGACCTCTGCGACAGCTGCCCCTCTGGAGCTGCGAGAGCTGCTGGCGATAAATTGCGGTGTTTAGATTGCTTACTTACCTGGAGGCTTTGTGCCTTTGTGGGTATCCGCTGTCTACGTACTGTGTACAGATCGTCCGCAGCAGGCAAGTTGCCGTCCTTTGCAGGACGCCAGCTCAGAATGACATAATCTGTGCACCACGCGGCGATGGCGTCCATGGATGCTGGCGTCCAAAGATGGCAACGCTGCAAGCAAGGCCGTTGTGCTCTAGCGCCCTCGTCTCCCACCACTCGGCTCGATCACAAACCTGGCAACGTTGAGCTCTGCCTGCCTTTTTTGCGCTTAAGCTGCATGTCCGTTGAGCCTATCGAGCCATTCCAAGCGAAGCGCCGCAACGCTTGCGATAGGGCGCTCAAGCTAACGTGCCCTTCCATGTGGCTGTTGGAATTTCGCCGCTGGCCCAACGATCCTCGGATAATCTTGAGCCAGCTCGGCTAAGACGCACACGCTAGCAGCACAGCTTTCTGCCTGCTGCTGCTGGTGTGTCGCTGCTCGTCAAGCTTTGTGGCGGCTATACTAACCACTAAAGCCACGTTTGGGACGGGCGAACGGTGAGACAGCCCTGTGCCACATGGCTCCCCGATCGGTCTCAGACTTGGGAATCAGACCCTGGGCTCAAAGAGCATCCCTCCACCCTCTCGACATCGCCGATTTCCCACTCTCAGACCTACCCAGCCTGCATCTTCTGGTCCTGCTGCTGCTGCCTGCATGTGCCCGCCGGTGTGGTTGCAATATCTGCTGTCGGGCCTTCCCACCTCGAGTCCCACCAAACATCAATGCCCCGTCCAATCGTGCCACTGGTCTTGAGTGGCCTGTCCATAAGCATGGCCACTCCTCCCAATCCTGGTTGCCACGCTAACAAGATCCCACGACCACGGAAGTGTGGGGTAAATCTAAGACAAAAAACGATGGCCTCCTTGCTTGGGTTTCCCCGTGGCCCACCCGCCTGGATGAATGGCGAGCGGTCCCCCGTTCCTCCAAGCCGTTGCTAGCGGCCTCCGCTCCGGATCTTGGCCTCGTCTTTTCCAGCCGGCGTTCCACGGGTCTACAATCGAACCGCTACCGGTATCAGGTTGGCATCGCGAACGAGCTTGATATGCTGTTGATGATGCTGGCTCCGAAGAACTTCTATATATCAGGGCAGGAGACCCGAGATGGAGAAGTAGGCCTGTGATCTTTTGCTTGTCTTGGAAGCCCAATGATATCGCCCAGGCTGGAGGATTCGATCTTGCTTCAGTCTATCGGGTCAAGTCCAAACAAGACCCGGATGGGCCGTTGAACACCGCAATGCAGGCCCGTCTTTGCCGAAAGAAATTTCCTCCCCGGCCAGCCGCCATCCCGCTGCGCCGCTCGTCAGGTTCCATCCAAAGAGCATGCTGTTGGCGCAGCTGTCCAGTTTGCCATGGCATTTAGAGAAGCCCTTACGTACTCAGGACAATCCCAGACGACGACTGTCGAGTCCTTTGGACTTGGTTCTCTGCCGAAAGGACCCGCCAATGTGCACGCCGACAGCTTGGTAACCAACATCCACCACACATCTTCCACCTTTATATTACAGTCTCCCCCAACCACGCAACAACACCTGTCTTACCGGTCCCAACCACATGGACTTGCTGTCTGTTTGTTCACCTTGCCACTGTTCAACCTATCCTGTGCTGGTACCACATGTACATCCGACCCACAAAACAGTAGACGCGGAAGGACGCGGTACAAACACAATGAACCCCCGTCTTGGTTGGAGTATCCGGGTAAAATGGATGATCAGTTGTCAAGACTGTCCGTTCCATCCTCTCTAGAAACACTCTGCAACTCCTGAAGGACCAACATGCATTTTCAGGATTCAGGATGTTGTTTTGGGCCCTCCCCAGCGCCGAGAATATCGCCGGCCGCCTGACAGGTTGTGTGCGCCGGTCCCTTCTTCTCTTTTCAGGGATACACGCCGCTCTACATACTTGACCACATGACATCCCCCAGGTGGTCTGGCCAGTCAAAGTTCGCGGCGCTTCTTATAGTTTCGTACGACGCTGGGGTTACTACCAAGAACAAGTGCACATCACATTTTCACTTTCTCCCATCGAGTTACTCTGAAGGAAATCTCCTGACTACTAGACGACAGCAAACTGTCTACTCTCCAGAAACAGATTTACGTCAGACTATGATTGATGTTTCAAAAGGCTGAGGACATTGGTCTGGTAAAACCGGCAGAAGATGCCGTCGTCGCACAACTGCTATTTGAATCGAGCCCAAGTCCCCTTGACTCAGAACCGAAGATCCAACTCGGCAACTGAGACAAAGGTAAGCACTCATTGCCTGACTTAACCATAGTGCGTGTAGAGCGCTCGTTGGTGAAAGCCTTGCAAGTGATTAGAGACATCAGATGTATGTCTCTCCAGTGAAATATTGGTCAGATCAAGGCTCAATGCCAACACTGTGTATCACAAGAACCATAAATCTCAAGAGTTCTTTAAAGTAAAAACGTATGGAGCTGGTGATCGTCCTCATCATTCAATGAAATGGTTGACAGATGAACAGGTAAGCCATTGCTTTATGGACCTCATCATCATCATGAACAGGAGGATCATGATGTATGTGAGAAAGATGTTACAATTGGTGTTCAAAATCACGTTCAAGGTAGACAATTTTGGAAAGAGTATTCAAAAATGCATTGTTCTCTTACTTTTAAAATTTATCTTTTTACAACAACGACTTCAGCAATGCATTGTCGGTTTCCAGGAAGTCAGAAGAGACTCAGAGTCCTGTGCACAGCTTGAGAACAGCGCAATGCGCCCAAACAACCATCTGGCTCTTGATGGAGTTGCTGAGCGGCTGAATCATAACTCTGCAGATTTGGCTCTATGGCAATGTTGGTTGTTAACAAAAAATCGCCGAGTACCTAAGTTGAGGCTCCTGACCCTTCAAAAGGTGAAATCAAGAGAACTGCGTTCCTGGTTCGACAAGCGCTCTTAACATTGCAATCACCAATACGCAGCACGCGCATACTGGGTCAAGCACGAATACCCGTCCCAAAAAAAACCACCAATTTTCAGACTAGACCCATTAGATGTTTATCATACAACCGCAGTCACAAAGAACCCCCCTTCCTACCACCCAGTGCTGTCAGATCCGAACC
>JAAFKN010000634.1:0-11178 GCA_011800035.1 Thermochaetoides dissita | reverse complement strand
CTTGGGCGGCGGCATTTGTTATATAAGATGCTTGATCGTTGAGGGGAGAATGGGGCTGGTTGATGTGCAAGAAGCAGGTTCTTTCCAAGAGGAAGGGTTAGCTAGATGAGGGAGATTGCATGTGATGACATGGGTTAGTCATGTTTGTGTCTTACCTGTGATTTGGGTGGTTGGTAGTCGGTTTCTTCTCGATCGCGTCGGTGTGTTGGCTCTCGGTGGGAGGGCAGTGTGTATGAAAGATACCTGTATTGTTTTATCTGCTTTGATGAAATGTTAATGTGATTCCCCAGACTAAAATTTTAAGTTCTGTGAAGTGAACAAAGCCGAACTGTCCTGGGAGTAGCTGAAGAAGATATTTTACCGTTGATCCTGGGAAAGATCTTGATGTGACAAATTCTTTTATTGAAAGACTCCACCCACTATCTCTCCGATAAAGAAGTCTCGATGATTCTCCTCTCCCAAATGCCATAGCCATTAAGACCATATCGTATGTCCAGAACACCGTAAAACCATCTTTTTCCTATGCTCTTAAACGCCATCTAGTACACACACATACACACCCACTCTACCTCTATACATGAACCCAACATCATCCAACCCAGAATGCTGCCCTGAAAGCTCAAGCCCAAACAAACACCAATCAACTCAGCGCCATAGCCCCTTGGAATCCTTCCTCCCGAGGCCAGAAAAATGGACCTTACCGCCCCCTCCGTCTCGGATCCTCTGCTTCAGCCCTCCTCATCTCCCTAACCTCCTTTGTCCCCATACTGCCCCGGCCCAGGCGGGTAATACCCATGCGGCGAAGCCGGTGCTTGCCCATATCCATGATGCCCTCCATACGGTGCCGGCTGCTGCTGCCCATAATACCCCGCCGGCGGTGAAGTCTGCAGCTGATAATACCCGGCCGCCTGTCCATGTCCATGTCCATACCCCGTAGGGCTCTGCACATGATGCGGGCTACCATATCCCGCATGCGAAGCTCCACTCGAGTATGTCGGCGAAGGCGAGGAGGTAGTCGCCGAGGAATAGTAACTCGCTGCGTGGCCCGTCATGGAGACAGGGGAGTGGCCGGAACCGTGTGTACCTGTGGAAGAAGGGCGGATATTCTCCGTCTGCAGGGCGAGCTGGCCCTGCTTTTTGAGCTGGTTCCAGAGAGAGTTGGCGGGCTTGCCATGGCCTTCGAGGCCGTGGCCGCAGCCGCCGTGGCCGGGGACGCCACGGGAGTTAGTGCTGGCGCTGGATTGCTGCTGCATCTCGTTGGAGAGGACGTGGTTCTTGTGGTTGCGGACCGATTCGGCGGAGAGTAGGTGGTTGAGTTGGTGGCGATGGGGGGTTTCTTGGGCCCACTTGCGAACGGTCTCGAACATCTCGCGCTGGATCTCGACACGCTCGTCACGCGCGGCGGGATGGTGCAGGGCGCGGAGGACGTCATTGACGACTTCGTTGACAGGAACGCCGGGGTTCTCCCAGGCGTAGACGACGCGCGGGACGGCGTAGGCTACGATGGTTGCCGCCACGCGACCCGCGCATGAGTTGAGGATATTGGTGAAGTGGTCCTTGGAGAGCATGCTGTGCGTAGGGTTGTCACAGCGAGGGTTGTTCCAGGGCTCGAATTGCGAGGAGGCTGAAGTCTCGATCAAACCCGAGGAGCCTTCCTTCAGGAGCTTGGCGGCCTGGTTGATGAGCGGGCGGACGAAGGGGGCCAGGAGGGAGAGGACGAAGATGGTCAGGCGCTCGCTGATGCTCTCAAGAAGGTTCTCCAGACCGGGGATTTTAGAGATGGTGTTGCTGATAGCGCGCACAATCTTGTCGCGGAACTCGAGGATCGGGTAGATCTGCGCGGCGACCTTGACTGCGTCGAAGGAAGGGTTGACATCGGGGCTGCCGCTGATACGAGCGTTTTCTTGCTCCTGCGCGCTGGCCGCCGCCCTCAAGTTCCTGGCCTGAGCAGCGAAGTCATTGCCAACGGTGGGCATCTGGGAAAGGAGAGAGATGAAGTCGTTGCCACTGTTCGAGCTCGAGCTAAAGAAGCCGCGCTGGCTCGAGTAGCTGCCGTCGCCCGAGTGTTCGGCGTTGCGAAGAGCGGTGTCCATCTCGTCGATCTCGGACTGTGTGAAGTGGTCGTTGGCCTCGCTGCGAGGGTCAGCACTAATCATCGCTGTCACTTAGAGAAAGACTTACCCGAGGACGGAGTGCAAGAAGTCCACAGCGCCAAAGGTACCAGTAACCAGAGGGTAAACCATCTTGCCGCGCAGGTTGATCTTGGTATCTCTGCCGACATGAGGGAAGACGTCACGGTAGCCCAGCTCGATCAAGGCCAGCTCGCAGTAGTTGCTGTGGGCAGGGAAGTCCTCCAGGCAGTGCAGAGCCTGGCCCAAGCAGCGTAGAGCCTCGCAAAGGTCGCTCTCCCTGCCCGAAGTACCATGGGCGCCGCTAGTGTAGACACGTCCGAAGTGGATGCTGCGGGCGAAGCTCCAGCGAAGGTAGCCAGCACTGGTCGCCCAGCCTCCAGACTCGTTGGCTATGTAGTTCTTCATGCCGGTACGCGGATCGATCTCTAACTCGCGCTTATCGACGGGGGCGCGCAGGCGCGGGTCATACTTGCGCGCGTCCTGGCCATCGGCATAGCCCAGCGGGTTATCGATGTGCTCCTCGGGACGGTACACGCCTAGTCGCTCCTCAGTGACCTCGAATTCGCCGGTCGCGTAACCGTTGGCAAGGAACGACAAGACCCAAACCAGCACGCGGATGGTAGCCGCGTTGACCTTGGTCAGGCTACCGACATCGACGGCCTGCGAGTAGTCGCGCAACCAGTTACCGAAATACACACGCGCGATCATCATGCCCGACCACTTCTTGCCGTATAGGAAAGCCAGCGTCTTGATCGTATCTTCGATGTCGCCATGGCGCCAGTTGTGGCCTTCGACCTGCGCGATCGATGGAATGTTGCCGGCGCCGAACGCGGCCGCCTTGTCGGGGAGCACGACAAGCAGGATGGCAAAGGCCAGCAGCATGCTGCCCCAGCCTAATCTAAGGCCGGCCATGGTTGCCTGGAAGGTTGTCTGATTCTTGATGAAGCGCCTGTGATGATTGAGATAATCTCACCTTTGAGCGAGGGTTGGGCGATTGGGCGTGCTAAACCGTCGCTTCTTGAGTCAGAATGTTGGCGACAATGTTGGTGACAGAGGGTAGAACTGAGAGTCTCGAATGCAAGTGAGATATGAGTCTAGCTTGCGAGTGGCTGGCTGAAAAACGCAGTCAGGCCTCCCGTCCACTTCCAGGTTTTGGACCTCGCTGAAGTCCAGTGCTGAGAGTGGAAGAGCGCTGAGTCGCTACTGGAGCTGGGAGCAAGAATGAGCCAGCCGCCGATTTCCTGGTTCCAAGCAGTTGGCAGTTTCCGCTATGTTCGATGGACGTCAGGCGACTGCTCGGCTACCACTCGGCTGACACCTTAGATGCGCAAAATATTTCTAAAGGTGCAGTCGCAATTGCGAGTTCCTGAAGCCCCAAGCCTAAGGCAATCTACAATTAGAACAATTTCAAAAGCCTTGTCTGGATCATCGAGTCCTGATCTTCAAGATTCGCCGACGAGCTTGTGATGAGGGGCAGAACCCCGCCATCGCAGCCAATGTGGGTCCGGTCCAGGCAGGTTCTTGGCGCCAAGAAATGACCATTCAGATGCATACTTGCGTAAATTCATATCAGTATCCGATTGATGCATGATCGCGTTTCCAGCAAGGAAGTGGTCTCGGTCCCGAAACAACTCCGTTTGCTCAATGCGATGGCGACCGTGTGGCATCCGGAGGCAGCACTCTTCATACTGTGTCCGTAAAGCCTCAATGAAATCCTCCTCGCCGACAACCATCATGAAGTCCTGGACCCAGCGCATAGAAAATGACTTTACGCGTACGTGAGGTTGCATTGTGCATCGGATATGAAGAAATCCGAACCGACAGTTCCGGTCAGTCGCTGTTGGCAGCTCCAGCACGCTTGGCATCCTCACAGTGCCGGAGGTAACGCCACTGCAATCCGCTGTCATCCGATGCCACTCAAAGTTCCCCAGTGGCCGCGGCGACCGCGGCGACCGCAAACGCCCGTCTGCGCGGTGAGTCTACGCATCCCGGCCGCTGCGCGTCTCTGATTCGTGCGACCCCTGAATCTTGGCTTTCTCGAACCAAAAACTTGTCCACTCAGCCCGCGAGACGGAGACTGCCACAGTCCGTTGCAGCGGTCAAGCTCTGCGCTCACACAGTGCCTTGCCGTCTCTTTTGCACCGCCCGTCTCAACTCTTCTCCTTTTTCTCATCTGTTCTTCTTCTCTTCCTTCTCTTCGACACCAGTTCGTTGTTTGTGTGTCCCTTTTTGCGCTACACTTGCGCCTCGCTGCCGTCGTCCGAGAGAGCCGAGTCCACGCGTCACGACACCATCTAAATCTCCAGAAGACATCATCAAGGCACTGCCCAGCGGTCGCCATGTCGCGCACCTTCACTCTCGCCGAAGTCCAGAAGCACAACTCCAAGAAGTCGTGCTACGTCACCCTGGGCTCCAATGTCTACGACGTGACCGACTTCCTCGATGCTCATCCCGGCGGCGCCGATCTCATCCTCGACTGGGCCGGCAAGGACATCGCTCAGATCCTCAAGGACCCGTCCTCTCACGCCCATTCCGACGCCGCGTACGAGGTGCTCGACGAGGCCCTTGTTGGCACGCTCGTCGATGCCAACAGCAAGGCCTCTGCCAATGGCTCTGTTAACGGCAGCGCAAACGGCCGCCCTGTGCACCCGCGCACCGGCATGTCCTGCGAGGAGGACCTGACCAAAGACACCGACATCGTCGCCGACTACAAGACCCACAAGTTCCTCGACCTGAGCCGTCCGCTCTTCCCTCAGGTCTGGTTCGGCGGCTTCTCGAAGGAGTTCTACCTCGACCAGGTGCACCGTCCGCGTCACTACAAGGGCGGTGCCTCTGCGCCGCTCTTTGGCAACTTCCTCGAGCCGCTGACCAAGACGCCGTGGTGGATGATCCCGGTCGTCTGGCTGCCCCCCGTCAGCTACGGCTTGTATCTGGCCTCTCCTGGGTTCCAGAACCCTACCAACCAGGTTATCTGCTTCGTGGGCGGCCTGTTCATCTGGACTCTGGTCGAGTACATGATGCACCGGTTCCTCTTCCACATTGACTAGTAGGTGCCCTTGAAGGTCTTTTGCTTGAAACTTTGCTAATGTTAACTAGCTACCTTCCCGACAACCGCGTCTGCATCACGCTGCACTTCACCCTCCACGGAATCCACCACTACCTGCCCATGGACAGGTACCGCCTAGTCATGCCGCCCGTGCTCTTCGCGACCCTGGCGGCCCCGTTCTGGAAGCTGGCTCACACCGTCTTCTTCTGGAACTGGTCCGTTGCTACGTCTGTCTACTGCGGTGGTATATTTGGCTACATCTGCTACGACCTTACCCACTACTTCCTGCACCACCAGAACCTCCCTCTGTGGTGGAAGAAGCTCAAGAAGCTGCACCTCGAGCACCATTTCCTCGACTACGAGAACGGCTTCGGCGTCACCAGCCCTTTCTGGGACTGGGTCTTTGGCACTGAACTCAACCCTGCTAAGCCTAATCTCAAGTTGCAATAAATTCTTGCGAGGACAGCTGATGACGCCAATGGAACATGACATTGAAGGACAGGATGTGTATCTAATTTCTACCTAATGAGCTTGGCTGGCATGTCGGATGGTCTTCCGTATTCAATGATGCCCAGCTGATGATGGACTGGTAATGAAGGAGGCCAATGATTGGTGAGGCAGGCATCGGATTCCTTTTCATGATGAATGTCGACGATACGTTATGCCTTAGAATACAGCATGCAGAATACCCTAATACATTGATGTAAGCAACTCTTCTGCAGTCCGGATGCTGGGTAGCAAAGCATTGTGACACCATCCTTTTACATGTGCCGTGCAGGGTCCTTGTTGTCACTGAGTTTCGGAAGATTTTCATCTGTTCATGGCCCCTGATGCACGGTCCAGCTGACTCCTAAATTGCTTAACTCCGCCATCAGATCAGGATCATGATAATTTTCCGAACACCGTATGGATAACCGTGCACGGACCATGCATACACTGTACTGTCATCCCGCCACTGACGAGGCTGAAGCACTTCACGTGACTTAAAGGCTGCGGAATTCCTCCCTCGGGCATCCACTCCTATGATTCCCGTCCACTTTCCCACAGCCTCTGCCTTAGACCATCTCCCCAAGGTCATCGTCAACTCCACCGACTCATCATCTCCTCCCATTGCTGCTCGTCGCAGCTTGCTCTCAGCGCATCGGGAGGTCAGCATACACCCTCGCGCAGTAGCGCAATTCTCCGCAAAAAAAAAGGAAAAAATCTAGGAATTAAGAGACGAGAAGATAGAGGGAAGAGCAAAATGTCAGGCTTGGACGTGGAGGCCCTCCTCGACTCGACTGCTTCCTCCAAGGAGCAGAACAGCAAGGCCACCGCTAATGGCGACTCGCCACAGAACGGAAGCCGCAGCGAGCATACCGACCGCGAACGTGGTCGTGACGACCGTAGCCGCGATAATACCACCATCAGAGGCCGGAGCCGCGACCGTTCCTACTCCCGCTCGCGCGACCGGGACCGCGATCATAACCGCAGCCGCAGCCCATCCCGCGATACCAGAGACCGTGACCGCGACCGTCGCTGCCGCGACCGCAGCCCCGCCCGCTACCGCGGCTCGTCTAGTGGACGGGACACGCCCAGGAGCGAAGCCGGAAGTCACAAGAGTAGGCGCAGGAGCCGGAGCCGTGAATCTGGCCGACACTCACGTCGTCATAGAGACGGAGACTACTATCGTGGCAGCACCCGAGGAGCTGGCCGCTCCCGCTCTCGCTCGCCCACTCGCTATTACCGCCCGGACCGTGACCGCGACCGCGATGCTAGGGACCGCGGTGACCGCTACCGGCGCCGCGATGATGACCGTGACCGTGACCGTGATCGGGATCGGGACCGCGACCGCGACCGCGAACGCGACCGAGAACGTGACCGAGAACGTGACCGAGAACGTGACCGTGACCGCCGTGACCGCGCCCGCCGTCGCAGCACCCCGCGCGAGCCTTCGCCCACTAACGACGAGCGCGATCGTCGCACCGTGTTTGTCCAGCAGCTTGCCGCTCGCCTTCGTACTCGCGAGCTAAAGGAGTTCTTCGAGAAGGCTGGTCCTGTTGCTGAGGCCCAGATCGTCAAGGATCGTGTCAGCAACCGTTCTAAAGGGTGAGCTACCTTGTCTCTTTTGGATTTGAAGAACCAAGCTAACTTTCTCAGCGTCGGCTATGTCGAATTCAAGAGTGAAGAGTCCGTTGCTGCCGCCCTTCAGCTCACTGGTCAGAAACTGTTAGGTATTCCCATCATCGTGCAGCCCACCGAGGCCGAGAAGAACCGCCAGGCCCGCACCACCTCCGGTCACCATCCCAACTCTGTTCCCTTCCATCGTCTCTACGTAGGCAACATCCACTTCAGCATCACCGAGGCAGATCTCCAGCATGTGTTTGAGCCTTTTGGTGAGCTCGAGTTTGTCCAACTTCAGAAGGATGAGAACGGCCGTAGCCGCGGCTACGGCTTTGTCCAGTGTGTTTCCCTCCTGTCCCCTATGTAACACAGCATGGAGCGCTGACGTCACTTCTCTCTTCAGATTCCGCGATGCTGCGAACGCCCGTGAGGCTCTCGAGAAGATGAACGGATTCGACCTCGCCGGTCGGCCGATTCGCGTGGGACTTGGCAACGATAAGTTTACCCCCGAGTCAACTGCCAATCTCTTACGGGGCTTCCCAGGCCAGGGTTCCGCCTTTTCCGGCGCTGGTGGCCGCGGCCCGCCGGCCTCGACCTTTGACCGTGCCGGCGGCCGCGACAGCGACAAGGTGTCGGGCGCCAGCGCGCTCGACGACACGGACGTCGCCGGCGTCAACTTTAACAATTACAGCCGTGACGCCCTCATGCGCAAGCTGGCCAGGACTGACGAGCCAGCGCCCGAGCGACAGATTCTCAAGCCCAAGACCGTGGAGACTAAGCCGCTTCCTGTTAATGTTAACATGGCCAGTCGCTGTGTCGTTCTGCATAATATGTTTGATCCTGCCGAGTACGTCCTCTCCCTTTTACATACATGAGTCACGTTTGCTAACAATAAACAGGCAACAAGGCGAGGACTGGATCAAGGAGCTCGAGGACGAGGTGCGCCAGGAGGCCGAGGAGAAGTATGGCCACGTCGTGCACATTGCCGTCGACCCCAACTCCAACGGCGACATCTACCTCAAGTTTGACAAGGTGCAGGGCGGCGAAAACGCCATTAAGGGCCTCAACGGCCGCTACTTCGACGGCCGCATGATCACGGCCGCGCCCGTCGTCGACGCCGTCTACAGCAGTTTGTTTTCTCGCGCCAAGGCTCTCTAACTTCATTAGAGAGGGCAACACGACTACTAATCTCTGTCTCTTTTTCTTTACCTATTTTCAGTTCGTTCGTCGTCGGCATGATGAGACATTGTTTGATGTGCTTTGCTTTCGCGTTTTCAGGGATCTTGACGAGACGGTTAGTAGTTTAGCTCTCTTTTTTATCTTACTCACTCTCTCCCTACCTAGTTAAGTTTGTTGCTGGGTGATAAGACACCTGGCAGCGCAAAGATTGCCAGCATTGAGAAACGAGAGAAATTCTGACTGGGATTGTATGAGTTTAGAACTTGCCCCCGACTCCGGCAAAGTGCAAGGCCTGCATTTGGCTGGCGTGTGTTGTCCTAGTGCCTTTCTAGCTACCTACCTCCCCTCAAGTACTCACGGATTCGTCAGATGGTGACTCCTCGTCGTGGCCCGGAATCCTTTCTTTTTCTAGGATTCGACCCTCTTCTTCGTCCGTCCGTCCGGTCGTCTCGCCCATCAGTCGTCCTTCGGTTCTCGTCTCTAATCTACGTCCCCTCTTTGACCCATTCGCCAAGTCATTTTCTCTTTTGGGGTCCATTCTCCTCTCCGCACGTAAAGGTTCCTGATCTGAGTTAAACTCG
Source organism: Thermochaetoides dissita (assembly GCA_011800035.1). Classification (NCBI taxonomy): domain Eukaryota; kingdom Fungi; phylum Ascomycota; class Sordariomycetes; order Sordariales; family Chaetomiaceae; genus Thermochaetoides; species Thermochaetoides dissita. The sequence continues at coordinate 2,137 of JAAFKN010000634.1, read as the reverse complement.
TTTAGGGTCCGGTTACGTCCATCGTCAAAGAACCGGTTTCTATCACCAACCCATTCTCATCTTAATCGACTCTCGGATCTGCGTCTGCTTTGTCGAGCAACTTAACTGGGTCACAGTTGCGCCTGTCTGCATTGGCTGCATCGGTTCAACCAAAGTCATCTTCGTCATTCTATGGTTCTCATCTGACAACCACTGGAAACAGATCATTTCTCAACCAGAAGGCCTGATCAAGTCAAGTCGGTTCAATCGGTCACCCACCAAGGGCTGGGCTGAGTGATCCATCAGGCCACTGAGACAGTCAAACCTCGAATTTCTCGGTCGTTTATGATCACCCATTTGACGGCAGCGTTGCTGATGTGGTTGTAGTCTAGTTTACTTCTCTCTTCTAGGCAGATCATACCGCGACTGTCAGTACGTAGATAGCTGCTATCTACAAGCAGACTGATTAACTGTAGGGTAGAGAACCTAAAATAATGATATCGCTCTAGGTACACAAGTCTCGTTCACTTCGTGATTCTTTGGTGCTGTGTTTGTATCTCTATGTCACTCACTTTTCCTAGTGCTCGTTGAGCAAGAGTTTTTATGGTCCTGGAAGCATGTTTTGTAACTAAAATCAGGTTGGCCTTTTTGATCCCTGAGTCTTCCACACATGTGTCTCAATGCCAATGAGGGCAAATGGACATGCCCGTTTCTTCCTCTCCTTCCTGTTCTGTCCTGTGTGGATATTGTCAAGATTGCTGATCCTGCATTCTTACATATACAGCTGGAGCTGACTTGGTTTCATACTTCATGTTCAGAGATGTTTTGGTACCATTCCACTCATCTCACCTCCCTCTTTAGCTCAAAATCTGCTTCTACTTAGTTTCTTGCTAGACAATTCTCCTACACGCAATCTGATTCACCACCCGAGCTATATGAGCTGACGAGATTCTGTAGACGCCCTGTGATGCACTTCTTCATGATCGTAAACGCTGGCATCGACTGCCACACCGCGAGGGTCATCGATCCCAATTCCCAGATTTAAATGCAGATGACACGTATCGCGTATTGGGATGCCTAGAGCGGACGCGAAGACCGGCTCTTTCGCGCCAGAGAAGCTCTTTCCTTTTCACTCTTGTGGGTGTCTGCAGTTCGTTCTTCTACTGTTTGCACAGTTGCCAGAGAGCAGGCTGAAGCTTCGTCCTTGACTTACTTGATCGTTCCCTGATGCACCGATAACGACACATCCCCCACATTTCTACAAGATTCTTTACACAGAACTGTTCCTTCCCTGAGGTAAGTATGGGTCTTAAATGAGGCAGCGATGCGACGCGTTCCAGCCTGGTATGTATTTATCCGTGACCATGTTTGCCCGGCCGTTTTTCTTTCCCCAAAGAAACGTTCGACGCGCAAGAAATCAAAGGGAGACTGGATGACGCATTGCGCAGGGCGCATTTGCCTGGGACGCGTTTGCAAATTTTATTCATGTCCATCTTCCTCTGCAGCGTCGCCGACGAGCCTCATGAGACCAACTGGTCACATCATGAAAAAATACTGTGAATCACCGATTGGTTTGTCAGCACTAGCTGCCCTCTGCTGGAGGTCTACTGACGTGGTTTTCAGATCAACTGACATCCACAAGATCGGTTGTGACTTCGACTTTTCATCTTTGCTCCCCTCTGCCTCGGTTCCTTTCGTTGTTCTCCGTTTCCCGATATTCGAAAGGATGCCGAATCCACGTGGCAATGACACATTCACACCGTGAGCTACACAGAGTCCAGTCTCCTCAAGTACCTTCCTACCAGCCGTTCCATAATCCTTGCTCGTCATTTCCTCATCATTCTAGAGGTGCAGATGAGAACATGCCGTTTACGCATAGCCCATGCAGCCTGAGTTTTATGCCTAACATGCTTCGAGTCAGTGCCTTGAATGTTAGGCATACATTTTCCTGTTGCTAAGGTCATCCGAGCTGCTTCAGATTATCAGAGCCTTTTTCACAGGATTTCTCCAACAGACTCTGTTCTTCACCATCCTTTGTATTCAGCTGCATTACTCACATTTGTGCTAGTTTGGCTGGACTTTTCTCACCTATAGAATCTAACGCATCAGAGTCCGCAACTGTTACAAAGGAAAGGAACGAGTGGCCGGCCAGTCGGGC